>JAGMWU010000028.1:6221571-6248687 GCA_018697195.1 Certhia americana
TGTGTGTGTGTGTGTGTGTGTGTGTGTGTGTGTGTGTGTGTTTTAGTAAATGGTGCTTTCTCTCTCCAGATCCTGTTGTTGCTTCTCTTGCCCAGGATATTTTTAAGGAGCTAGCTCAAATAGAAGCCTGCCAGGGGCCAATGCAGATGAGGCTGATCCCAACCCTTGTCAGCATCATGCAGGCCCCAGCTGACAAGATCCCAGCAGGGCTGTGTGCAGTAAGTGCTTCAGTGGGGCTTGGCCTGGGCTGGAGATGTTGCCTGTTCTATAATACCTGGAGTGGCTGCTCTGCAAAGGCAGAAAGGCTGCTGTGGACATGCTTTGGAGCAATGGCTTCAGTCACGGGGGGGGGGGGGGGGGGGGGGTGGGAAGGTTTCTCTGTGGAGAAGAGGTGAACTGCAGGTGCACAAAGATGCTTCTAAAAGTTTGCTTTAAACTGCTCCTCTGGCCTTCTTCCAGTTGCTCCTCTGGCCTTCTTCCAGTCTCCACAGTATCAGTCATCCCCTGTCATTTTGCTGTGACATTGTCATCTTTCAGCAGGAGCAGTCTCTTCTTCCAGCAGACTACACAACTTTTCCTTACACTCCTAAGGCTTTTTCTGATTTATGCATCACATCACATATGTACAAATTGGAGATAAATTACACAGGTGCCCTAATAAAAGATGAAGCATTGACTGTGTAAAATGGTTGTATGGAATTAAACCCGTAAACATCTGTATCGATATGCATATAATCTGTTAATTGGTTATGGGTAATTAAAATAAATTTAAATCAATTTAACCAAAATGGAACAGCCATCTAGAACAGTTCTCTGGCTGTTCTGATTAGCATGCTTCTGTTTGCCATGTTTGAGTGGTGACACTGCTGTTAATGTGGGAACTGTCTTGGTAACTTCTACAGTTCACACCAGTGAGCTGGGTGTGTGACTCCAGGGTCCTTGCATTTAAAAATTATTCTAGACTGTGAGTTCAGGGTGTGGTTGCAGCAGTGGCCACATCACTGCAGTTCACACCTTTAATGTTTGCAGCAGGGGTGAATAGTGCTGACTTCAAGTTCTGTGGCTGCTGCTATGACAATTTGTGCTTTCGTTTCAGACTTCTATTGATATACTGACCACAGTTGTGAGGAATACAAAACCCCCTCTGTCCCAGCTCCTCATCTGCCAGGCATTCCCTGCAGTGGCACAGTGCAGCCTGAACACAGATGACAATGCTACTATGCAGGTACCCCTGTGGGGACAGGGTAGGTGGGTGGCACTGTGGGGAGGGAGAGGATTGTACCAGTCCAAGAGAGGTGACACAGCCTTTGAGGAAGCCCAGGCTGTGCTTGCCAGTTGCTGTATCAGCATCTCCCCAGAGCCTCTGCCACCTCCAGTTTACCATGAAAGTACTGTTGTTCAGGGCCTGCAGTGAATTTTCCTGATCATTCCTGAATGTGGAGAACTACAGTGAGAAAGGCAGCAGCCTGGATGTTTTTTTCTATTTTAGTGCGCTGGAGCATGTTAAAAACCCAACTAACCAAAGCCCAACACAAAAAAAAAGCCCCCAAACAACCAAGCAAACCTGTAATGCTGTTCTGCCCCCATAGCATTTATCACACCTGGTAATAGCAGGGGCTATCTTCAGGAACATTCGAAGGCACAAGACAGCAAAAGTCCTCCTAGCCCTCCTCCTCTAGCGGCTTCCTGCTGTATTCATTTATGAGGGAAGGGGAAGGCAAACTTCTTTTTGATTGAGCCAGATGTGGGATAGAGGGAATCATTTCCAGCATTGGTACTGCCTGAGCTGTGCTTGCTGGTAGGCTTAGCTATGGCCTGATGTCTTTGGAGTATTTAGCAAGAAGGAAAAAGCTTCAGAGGCTAGAAGTGCAGAGAGCCTTTTCATTTCAGCTCCTAGCTGGCATATGAATAACGAGGTTGGTTTTATTCCTCATGTAAGGAGTTCCATAGTGGCAACTGCTCTTTGTCAGGTGAATGCAGACCATGGGAATATAGTCTTTGCCTAAACAACAGACCAGTAAGAATAGGCTGGTGACCAACAGGGAGAGATTGTAGACCTGGACATTAGTTGCTTTCCTGGATCTTTGTGCTAAGAAGAATTCAAACGGACTGCAGCTTAGCTGCTGGGTTGTGTTTTGTTCATGTCACACTTCTCTTGTCTTCATCTCACACTGGTTAAAAACTCTTTGAATTTCTTTAGGTACCAAGATTGGCACAGAACTGCAGCTACTTGAGGTTGTTGTATTTATTAGTTATCTTGATTGCTGGGCAGTGAGGAGTAGTGTATTTGTTAATGAGCTGGAGTCTGTAGATCTTACTTGTACATCTTTTACAGGTGCCACCAGTTTTCCCCTTGTTTCCATCGTGGTTCAGGGTGGTTTTGGGGTGGTGAAGGGGATGTCTCCCCATGCCTGCCCATTCCCTGACCCACTGCTTGTCTCTGTAGAACGGCGGCGAGTGCCTGCGCGCGTACGTGTCGGTGGCGCTGGAGCAGATCGCGCAGTGGCACGATGAGCAGGGCCACAACGGGCTCTGGTATGTGATGCAAGTGGTGAGCCAGCTCCTGGACCCACGGACCTCAGAGTTCACCGCTGCCTTTGTGGGCAGGCTGGTCTCCACTTTAATTTCAAAAGCTGGGAGTGAGCTGGGAGAGAATCTGGACCAGATCCTGAGAGCCATCCTGAGTAAAATGCAGCAAGCAGAGACACTCAGTGTGATGCAGGTGAGCAGGCTTGGCACCCAGGAGAGTGAGGAGAAGCACCAGGAGAAGAAACTGTCATAATTTTCTTCCATTTCGTGCCTGTTTATTTATGGCTCATGCAATTGGAGGGTCTGTGTATTCTCTCAAAATAGTCAGGAAATGCCTACTCTGATTAGAGAATCATGGAATCTCCTGAGTTAGAAGGGATCCAAAAGAATCATTAAGTCCAACTCCTAGGCCTGCACAGAACACCACAACAATCCCACTCTGTCCTGACACTCCTTGAGCTCTGGCAGCCTTGGGGTGACCATTCTCTGGGGAGCCTATTCAGTACCTGAATAGGGAGAAGAAACTTTCTCGGGGAGAAGAATCTTTTCCTAATACCCAGCCTAACCTTCCTGTGACACATCTCCATACTGCTCCTCAGGACCAAAAATTTGTCTCAGGTTACAGGGTAAGCAAGAGTCTCCTGGAAAAGCTTCAGTGCATCTTCAGTAGTCCCTCATGCCCTTGTACTTGCAAGCTTTCTTTGGAGGGGTAGGAGTTGCCTCAGTAGGAATGTTGTGGCAAAGGTAGCATGTGTTTTTGAGTGGATTTGTTCTGTATTCCAAGGATAGATGCCTGGGACTTGAGACAAGATGAGCTTTTGGTGGATGGGAGGCATAGTTGGTTTGAGTGAGGTGAGAGACCAGACAAAGAGCATCACCATCTCTTCTAGCCTTGACCTACTTACAGTGACACAGTTTTCTGGAGTGATTTTTTCCCAGTAGTCTTCATTCTCTTTCTTGTCTTTTTTGTCTGTGTCCTCAATGTAAAACAGCTCGTGCTGACTGCCCTGGTTACTCAATAGCAGCTGGGGGAAGACATTTTGCTGGCACTGCTGAGCAAGATCCCATCTCTGCCTCCAAGTGCAGCACTCAGCTGATCTTCACTCTGCTCTAGCCATTTTATTTCTCTGATTTTTGAATGTGTGTTTTTCAAGCCAGCATATGGTGCCACAATGGCCATTTCAATGTCAGCAGATCTCATCTGCTTTAGGATTTTCTACCCCTGGATATACTGATGATTGTTAACTGTTTGGAATGGCTCTCACTTTGCTTGGTTTTGGATTTAGAAGATATGGAAGTTTGAATCTGAAGCAGTCCTTGTAGCCAAGCATGTTGCAATGCTGGATCTCTTCCCTGTGTTAGCCTGGAAGGTGGATCTCAGGAGATGGGCAGCTTTTCCCTAAGGAATGCTACGGAGATGTCCTCAGACTGGGAGACTGACATTTAGACGTACACAGCAAATGAGTGCTGTCCCTGACAGTCTGTTCTGACTCTTTAGGGGTCAGACTGTAAAACTGAACGTCGTAATGAAACCTTTTCAAAAGTTGTAGTTCTTTCCCTAAAATCATGTTCAAAATGCATTCAGAATTGGGAAGATACTGCTGAGTGATGATGTGGTGGTGTTTATTGCCTGCATTTGTAGCATAGTGTTTTGCAGCTAGTTGTACTGTTTCCTCCCTCCCGAGGTTGGTAAGCACAGCCTTCACTCCTGCAGGGAGCTTCAGCTTCCTTCAATAAGCACAGCTTCACTCTGGCTCCTTAAATATTTGATAAAACATTTCCAGCTATTAAATTATGTACAGCTAACATTGCCTTTCTCTTCCTGTAGTCCCTGATTATGGTGTTTGCTCACTTGGTTCACTCACAACTGGAGCCACTCCTGGAATTCCTGTGTAGCCTGCCCGGCCCCACTGGCAAGCCCGCCTTGGAGTTTGTGATGGCTGAGTGGATGAGCCGGCAGCACCTCTTCTATGGGCAGTATGAAGGCAAAGTCAGGTGGGACCCACAGATAACTCCCATGTTAGCTACCCTCATCCCTTTGCCATTGAGTGCTGGGTGTAGGGAAGGAAAGCTGGCTCAGGTGGGAGCAGTATGTGCCAGCATTGGGCAGAATTGCTGCTCCCTGTGCTGTCAGTTCTGCTCAGGAGAGCTGTGGTAACTGGAGCAAGCTCTGATCTTCCTCATCAGTGCTCCTGCTGCCTTTTGCTCCTGTGCTGGAACAGAGACACAAGGGGGAAGGGAATGTGTCCTGCAAATATGCTTTTGGCATTGAACTTCTGTGAATAGGATGAGAAGAGCTTCCACACATGAAATTGCCTTTGTAGACTACTGTAGAGTTCCAGAGTCTTGTAGAGGGTTTCCTAAGAGAATTTGGTGATTTCGTGTTGATTTATTGATCTATTAATCCATTAAAAGTCAATCAAGAAATCAATTGCAACAGTATTCTCTCCCTTTTGCTGTAGGAGCATGTTTATGTTTCTGTTGCAGGCTGAGTGCTGTATTCCAAAGCATGGGGTGCAAAGCATGGTACTAATTTAAATTTTGTCACAGCTGCTGTATTAGATTTTTCTGGAATTGTGAAACCTCACAGACCACTCTTAGGGGTTCCACCAGCTGTTAACTCAGTGTGTTATGTCATTGTTATGGGCAGTCAAATAGCCTGTGAAATAAATAATGAGAAAAAGCAGGTTCAGCATGGAAGTTAGTGAATTATCTTGAAGGACAAGCAGCAGATTTGGGGAACCAGTGTTCTTTTTGGTCACACTTTGTTGGTTTCATCCCTAAGCCTGGTGGTTTATCCCTATTTTGACAGTGCAGGCCTGTGTGAAGGATCTCGTGAGCTTATGGCACAGGGAAAAGCTAAGACTGGCCAGGAAAACAAGGTTAAAGGTGATGGTTTAGAGCTGTGTTGTCCAAGATGAGAACTGTTTGTGCACAGGTGATGTAACAGGGCTCCACACTGTATTAAACACTTGGATTTGGTTGGTTGTGGTGACATTTACCATGCTTTAGTAAATGCTTGGTGTTTCTGTGTCCTGATAAAAAGCAGGGCCTGCTCTGAAGATCCTCTTGTTCAGCGTTAGTAGAAGGACTCTGAAGGCAGCTGACACCTGTGTGCACAGTCCCCATCCACTGGGGGCAGATTGAAGAAGTGGCTGTTGGGTCTTGATGAAATAATGGGAAAACTTTGGGCAGCTGGGGGTGGCAGGTGAGACCTGGCTCCAAACCAGCAGAAGTCAGAGCCATAGTGTGGAGAGAGAGAGAGAGAGAGAGAGGGTGGGAAGTGAAAGCACAAAGAGTTCAGTTCCACAGAACTCCGAAACTTCAGTTTTAGATTTGTGGATCCAGGAGAGAGGGAGAGAGGGTTGGGGGTGCCAAGCACCTGACTATTGGTGTCAACCTTGACCTATAGACAGCATCATCTCAACGTGCCCTCAATGTGCTTGAAAACAGCATAGAACTGGAGAAGGTTTGAAGTGTGGAGTAGAACTGTGAACATCAGAGATGGAAAGAATCTGTAAAAAGAGGAGCAGGCTGTAAAGTCTGAGTGTAGCAGAGCCATGAAAGACCAGAAGTGAAAATGTGCATTGAGACTGGAGAAAGGGGGCAGATCAGCTAAATTATTGCTTTCTTGCCATGGATTTCCTCTGAATTCTATCTTTGTGTGCACGTGGTGCTGCAGGGATGCATTTAACCTGGTGGCCCTTCTGACATGGAGAAACCTTTAATGTACATATGGATAGGTGTCTGTACTGTTGATGGTGCTAAATCCAAAGCTTGACCAGTTCCCAGCTTGCTGTGGAGGTCAGGAGCTGAGTCCAGTTTTGGATGCTGACATAAAGCAGGAGACATGGGAAAATTCTGTCATGCTTGTTCTTGGCAAAGATGTAGAAGAAAGGGCATTTGGGTGTCTGCTCTGGGATGTGTTCCCTGTTAGAAAGGGGCTGTGAAAGCCAGACAGTTCAGGGAAATTCCAATCTCTCATTTTCCTATTCTCTGCTCCCAGCTCTGTAGCACTGTGCAAACTCCTGCAGTATGGCATCAACACAGATGACAAGAGACTTCAGGACATTAGGGTGAAGGGAGAAGAAATATTTAACATGGATGAGGGAATTCGGACACGATCCAAGTCGGCCAAAAGTAAGTAATCATTTTGCTGGGTTTAACAGAGATTTTTCTGTAAGTAGATGCTATGAAAAGGCCTTAAATAGGTCTGGCAGATCACACAGAGATGTGGGAGATAGTTCCTGCAGAAGGCATATGTTTGTTTTTAGAGCAGTTCATACATCATGTAGTTAACATATCTGTTTACCTTAATTCTGCCAAAGACTCATTTGGAGGGCTCCTGATGTCTGATTTAATATAACTGGATGAGGTAATTATGGGATGGGAAGTTCTTCACTGCTGTTTTGCATCATGAAACAGAATTGCTATTTTTGGATGCCTGGTAGCTTCTCTGAAAGGAAAGTGTCTTCAGTGCATGAAGAGATTTAAAACAAAGGTGTGTCTTCTTCAATGAGACACTTTCACAACAAGCAATGATACAACAAGTTAGAGATTTCTTTTAAGGAAAGCTTGACCAGTCTCCTGAATAAGACTTTTAATAAGTTGAACCCAAAGTCTTTGACTGGAGGTTGCTGTTGAGATTATTCTTTTAAATCAGAGAGAGCAGAGCCCTGGGCAGTTTTTCCTGAGGACTGAGCTCCAGGGGGAGGATACTCAGGGGCTGCTGTCCTCAGCCATCAGTCAGACCTTGGTTGTGCCACTTGCTGTGCTAGAGGTCGTGTGTGACCAGTGGTGGGATGGGATGTGGAGGCTGTACAGACAGTACAAACTGGGAGCTTGTCCAGACAGTCAGTGCTCCTTGAGCCTTCGGCTGCCCTGGGCTTGGGATCTGCAGTGATGCAGTGAAGGACTAAGGTGACAGCTAAATAGGGGGCAAGCACTAGGGATTTTAAGAGGTGAGTGGTGGTCACAAATCACTTGCTACCTGATTATTCTTGGCTTAGAAAACCAAACTAACGAAGGTCAGACGGAAAAATGGCAACCGTCAGCATTTGAGTTAAACAAAGATTAATACTAGCATCAGGAAGAGCTAAAACTAATGCTCACAGATTCTTTATTTGATGATCTTTACTTTTATAATTGAGGGCAAATACACTGTCTCTGTCCCTGTGGAATAGTTAAGCCCTGCTGGAACACTAGTAAGGAAAAGTTGGAGCTTACAGTGCCTCAGAAGGGGCAGAGCAATGCCTGGGAGTACTGCCCTGCTCATTTACATGAAAGTATTGATGGATGTGCTAATGGACTTCAGGAAAGAAATGTTTACTCCAAATAACTCCATTAAGCACCCTGCAGGAGTAGAGTCACACATTCATTCAGCTGTGAAGATTTTCCCCCTGCCTCCTCTTCACTAGGAATATGCAAAGTTGATACTGCATTGAGATCTTTGGGAATGTAGCTCTGAGGGTATAGGGAAAGAAGCTTTGGGGGGGTTTATGTCAGTTGTTTTTCCCCCCAGCTTCCCTAACAAAAAAAATAAGCCCACCTCAGCAAAAAAGGTACTGGTTTATAGCTTTTAATTAAAAGCAATATGAATATGTGTATTTTTTCTCTTACAGATCCTGAGCGCTGGACAAACATTCCTTTGTTAGTAAAAATCTTAAAATTAATAATAAATGAGCTTTCTAATGCCATGGAAGCAAATGCATCTAGACAGACAACTGCAGATTGGAGCCAAGGTAAAATACTGCGTTAGCTTTTTCTCTTTGCATGGCTTAAATCTACTTGTTCTTCTCTTGAGAAGCATTTATGGTATAGGAACTTTGTGACAGTAAATCATGTACCTGTAACTACAAAGGCTTGAATAGTGATCCAGAGGATAAGCTCATAAAATCACAGAATCCCAGGCCAGTTTGAGTCGGAAAGGACCTTAAAGCTCATCCTGTTTCATCCCCTTCCACACCTTCCACTAGCCCAGGTTGCTCCAAACCCTGTCCAACCTGGCCATAGACACTTCCAGGGATCAGCAGCAGCCAGAGCTTCTCTGGGCACCCTGTGCCAGGGCCTCAGCACCCTGACAGGGAACAATTCCTTCCCAATATCCCATCTAACCCTGCCCTCTGCCAGTGAGAAGCCATTCCTCTTTGTCCAAGTCCCTCTCCAGACTTCTTGTTTTGTTGTCATTAGCACAACATCTCTTCCTTCCCTGTGCTGTATTTAAGTGCTACCAATCTCTTCCAGGTACAAATTAATAAAATGGGAGAATAAGATCAGTCAGTGTTGTGCATCCTTAGACCTGAAAATTCTTTTGGGCTAGTTTGGAAGATGAGAGCTGACCATGTGCAAATGAAGTTACCCTTCATGGTGTATCTGGTTTGCTTTTCTTCCTACTTCAAGTATCCATTCTTGTTACTGCCTTTTTCTTGGCTTCAGTTCTGGAATCATTCCAAAAGGATAAGGAAGATTGTAGGTCTTTCTCTTCATCCACCCACACATGCAGGGATGTGTTTGCCTACAAACTCTATTTCCCTATAGAGTGATCACAGACTGAACCTCTTGGATTTGGATCATTTGTTGAATTTTTTTTCCCTAAACAGATGATTCAAATGATATGTGGGAGGATCAGGAAGAAGACGAGGACGAAGGTGAAGGCTTAGCAGGACAGTTCTTATCAGATATTCTTTCCACAAACAAGTATGGTGAGTAACAGCTTTAAAGTCCTTCTTCAAAGCAATAATCAATTAGGTGACATCCTAGCCAAAGTTTCCTTCCCTTGCCAGCAGCAAAACAAAGGCTGCAGGCTCGTGGAAGGAATTCTGCTCTGGGATTGTGAATAAGGACCTTCTGGAGAAGCCATGGCTTTGAGCAACATGGTGATTAAATTGCTGCATTATAAATAACATCACCTGCGAGTTCACATGCTGCACAGGCTTCACATCTGGGAGGTTCCTGCAGGTATTTCTTCTAAAAGAAAAATTGCTGCTCAAAGGTGTAGGTGTGACCTCAGCGTGACGGTGTCCTAGGGATGGGTGAACCCATTTGTGGAACAAGTGCTGCATAAAGAGATGAGTGCATTGTCTCTCAGTTGCCTGTAGACTCAGAAGGGAGAACTTTACAGAGAAACAGTGAGGGACACTGCTCACATTAGCTCCGAACTGGCAAACTGTCACCCTCACAGGGGATTAAGGCAGAGTTCCCAAACCTGTCTGTCAGTGTCCGTGTGTGCTTGGCTCACCTGTGTGTTCCTTGAGCCTCCACTGGCCCTGGTTCTGGGCTTCAGTGGTTTCTATCACATGACCTAAAGGAGCCAATATTTTGGATACAATTTTGTTTTCCCCAGCAGTGTTGAAACTATTTTCTTTTGGATCCTTGGGTTTCAGTAGCTTAATAGAAAACTTCCTGAGATAGTTGCTCTTTTTGATGTTAAAACCTGCTGATTTGCCTCTGACAGATGAAGATTACTATGAAGATGATGAAGAGGATGATCCAGATGCATTAAAGGACCCTCTTTATCAAATAGATCTCCAGGTGATGCTTTAGAATAAGGGGTTTTATCAGATTCCAATCATTCTCTATAAACTTTAAATTTTTAAATGTTGTACTTTAACAAAAATGCAAGCACTGCAAACACTGGTTATTGATTGTCATCCAGAAAGCATTCTGTTAATTGAAATTACTTTAGAAAGGGCCAAGTGACCCAAGAAATTCTGGACCTATTTTTCCTTATCATTAATACTTAAAATGTAGAAATGTGAATGAACAAAACTCTTTGAACAGAGGGAGATGAGACTTTTCTACCCATGAGCTGCACAGCTACTGGCAGAAGTCAGGAGTAGGTTGGAGAGTGAACATGACAGTTTCGTACTCCACTTGGAGATGCTCCCACCCAGTCAACCTGTGCATTAACACTTTTCTCCTGCTTTTCCCACCACCTGCAGCTGTTGATGGGTCCTCCCCTCTGTTCCCACCCTTTTTTCTCTGATTCCACTCCTCCTTCTGCACTGCTCCTTTCTGTTCCCTTCCATCCCAGGGTCTTACTTGATACATGTTGTGATATGTCTCCTGACACGTGGAATCATCATGATTTCCCAGGAGGGTGGTGCTGACAGGGTGTTTCTGTCCCTCCCAGGCCTATCTCACCGACTTCCTGTGCCAGTTTGCACAGCAGCCCTGCTATGCCATGTTCTCTGACCACCTCAACGACAATGAGAAGCGCGTGCTGCAGGCCATCGGGATATAGACCCACTCCAGAGACCACACCTGCCAGATCTGAACAATAGGTTATTTTT
The DNA here is from genome assembly GCA_018697195.1 of Certhia americana. Lineage (NCBI taxonomy): Eukaryota > Metazoa > Chordata > Aves > Passeriformes > Certhiidae > Certhia > Certhia americana. The sequence continues at coordinate 6,232,392 of JAGMWU010000028.1, forward strand.
GGCTTATTCCACGTTTTATGATTGGACATAAAACATTTTCCAGTGTCTGCCTGCCTTGTTCCAGGTTGACAATGGCCTCTTGTTTTGAGCCTCATCTTAACACACATCTGCTTAAGGGAATGAGTCCTGAGGAAGCAGAAAGGACATTGCACATTGGTCTCACCACAGGAGCACTTTCATTTTCCACAGTAACTTTCCCGGAAGTTCTTAAAGAAAAAAATAATGTGTCCTTAATATTTTTAAAAGGAAACTGTCTCTACCTGTGAAGAGGCACTTTTAATTTCCCACAGCACAGCTGGATGGAGAAAGGAACCGGGTCACTTATGGATTGAGAAGTGGGAAGGTTGTTCTTCTTGGCTCTTGTTCCTCCTCACATAACACAGGGTAAATATCTTGATCCTACAACGTGACTTCTTTTATAGAACCACAGACTCTTCAGAGCTGCCTGGATGGGATGGAGCCAATCCACAGAAGTTTGGAGGGGAAGCTAAGACAATGAACTGAGTGCATATCTTCTTTCCTGGTGTGGACAGGGCTCTGTCGCTCACAACTCCCAGGGGAGCAGTTCTTCACTAATACTTGTGTGTGCACATGCTCAGAGGAAGTCACCACTTAAATTGCTGTTCCTGTGGCATGTGGCTGTGAAAGACTGGTTTTCTGGAACACAAGGAGCCACGGTTTTTAGGGGAAAAACAAAACTGATTGTATTTAACATATTTGCTCCACGACAGCCACTCTGAACTCCTTTGCTTTTTTTCACACTCATGTGTGTATTTTTATAGAGTGGTAAAATAACATTTGCAAATTGATTTCCCCATGAGAACAGTGTGATGTATCTCACAACACCTCTCTGCCTTTGGTTCCCTTTTGGGGAAAATGAAATAAAACTATTAAAATGTACATTGGTATCCTTCTTATAAAACAGATTTAAAAGGAACTTGTGCTTGTTTCCAGAAGTCACTTTTTAAAGACCTATTTCTCCTTAGTACATGTTCTGTACATGCTGCCAGAGGATGTTTGGGTGTTTCACAGGAGTCACCTGGACAGAAAGAGAGTCCTGTGCTGTATATATCTGCTGCTTAAAACAGGCTGAGCCATTACAGTTCCCTTTTAAGAAAGCACTTGCTGTTCCTTTGTGGAATCATTTACTTCAAGGTTGTATCAAAACCTCCCTAACCTGGTGTCCTGTCTCTCACTGGTCTCATGTTGTGCCCAAGAATGGACAGAGCCAGGAGGGAACCCTCCCCATCCACTGCAGACACCTCTGAGCAATTCTCATTTTTTGTGTGCCTAACTAACTCTGTGAGCAGCAGAGTTTGAAGCTTGTTTTTCATGTGTCCAATAAGGTACAAGCTCTTCCCATGCCAGTGAGTCACACTGTCTTTCTTCCCTGGAGATTCTCTGGTCTATAAGAATATCTAATAACCGAGGTGCCCTGACTCTCCTGTCATTCAGTCCAGTAGGAGTTTTGTTCTGAGGCCTTTGCCCCTCAGCTTTCACTGAAAGGCCCAACAAGTTAAACTGAACAGTACAGTTTTGAAAACCCAACAAGAAGCTGATGGCTGCAGTGGTGTGTCCACATGGCTGTTCCAGAATGGTCAGGAGTGTCCTCGGAGGAATTGGTCTCAGCTCTAGGAAGAGGCAGGACCAGCTTTTTTTGCCGTGTGTGCCAGCAGCAAAGGCTCAAACCCAGCCATCCATACATGGAGGAAAGTGGATGCCAAACACTGGAAGCATTGAGGTGTGTTCAGGGTGTCAGGAGCAAACAGCACATTGAAGGCTGGTTAACTTGGGCTCACAGAGGTGCTGGTGGGGTTCATGTGTGCTACAGTGGGAGCTAGAGCTGGCTTCCTGTGCTTCAGGGGGCAGGCTACTTTAGCCAGGTTGGAGGGTGGATTTAAACAAGACCATGAAAAATGAGGCTGACATTACTACTAACACTGAACTGAAACATCTAAGGGAGTCTGTCATTACAAGTTCCAAAAGATGGATGGGGTCAGTGCCATGTTCCTGCTGGAGCCCATCTGTGTTTTGGGTAAAAGCTTTGATTTGCAGTTATCAATGTTTTTTCAAGGAGTGTGGGAAGGGAAGGATAGGACGTGTCACTGTCTCTACATGTAAAGATTAACTTACCCGGAGTTTCTCACAGCACAGATAGACAGAAAAAAGGCACTGTGTCCCTTACAGATTGCTTGAGATGTGGGAAGGTTATTCTCTTGGCCGAACTGGTGCTCTGCGCTCTCCCTCCTTCATCCTCAATTCGGATGCAGCCTGAGCTGGCTGGGCATGGTGCTGCTGCATGGCAGCTGGAACTTGGGTCCAGCCTGAGGGGCAGGACTTGCACAGGGATGGTGTTGTTGTACAGCAACTATTGCCAGCACCCTCACCGTGTGCAGGGTGGTCTTGTCAAGAGGTACTCCGACTCAAGCAATCCCTAGGAAGAGGCTGCATAGGATCTGGGGGAGTGCTTGAGGGAGATGGATTGAGGGACCTCAGCAAAGTCCTGCTGGTGCTCACAATGTTGCTTTTCTGCTTAACCACTGACATCTTTCCTAATAAAATTCTGAAGGCTCTGTGGTTTGTCCTTATACAACGATTGTGTTTGCTGCAGAAATTGTGCCAAAAGACCTCTGACCAACAGCACAGCGATTGCTCAGGATGGAAACTGTTGGACTCTGTGAAGCAGTGTTTGAGGTCTGGTTTTGAGGTGCAGCACCACTTGTGTTGTCTGCTGTTGCGAAGAAACTAAACTAATAGTCATAGAGGTGACTGCCACCACGTTAGGAAAGAAAATAAGGAAAAGCTTTAAAAAGGGTGGAGGACTGCACAACCGAGGGCACTGCTGTGTTGGTGCCTGGCACACATATCCCGCTCAGGACTCATCTGTGGGGATGAACTGGCCATGTTTGCTGACTGAGTGTTCTCCGGGGAGTAGCACGAAGCTCCGACCCCACGGACCGTGCTTAACCAGCGAACCGCCCAGCTCGGACCCTGGAATGAGACTTTTATGCATATTCATCAGCATATTCACCATATTGTTCCTTTTTGGGAGTGGGGTTTTTTGGGGTTTTTTTTTTAATTAACAAATAAACTCTTGCAGTGTAGAATCCCACCTGGCTTTCCCATCTTTACCCGGGCAGTGCCGGTACCAGTTCGGCCCGGTGTGCTCCGTGCCCGCCCCGGCCTGGAACGCGACACCGAGCTCGGCGGGGGCGTTCGCGCCACACCCCTCCCCTCTCGCGATGCATGCTGGGAGCTGAAGTCCAGGGGTTGGCAGCTGCCAGGCCGGCGCCCCGGGCGCGATGCACGCCGGGAGTTGTGGTCTGACGGCGCAAACACAGGCGCGCCGAAAAGCGGGCGCGCGGGGCATGCCGGGAGCTGTAGTCCAGGGGGGCAGGCGTGGGGCATGGCGGCGGCCGCGGCCCCGGCGGGCGGCGCGGGGCGCTCCAAGGTGGCCCCGAGCGTGGACTTCGACCACAGCTGCTCGGACAGCGTCGAGTACCTCACCCTCAACTTCGGGCCCTTCGAGACCGTGCACCGCTGGCGCCGCCTCCCACCCTGCGACGAGTTCGTGGGGGCCCGGTGAGCTGGGGAGTGGACGGGATGGTGGGAAGGGGGCTCCCGGCGTCGCTGACCTGTCCGTGCCGCCCGCAGGCGCAGCAAACACACTGTGGTGGCTTATCGGGATGCGATCTACGTGTTCGGCGGGGACAACGGGTAAGGGGAGCCGTGAATGCCGGGAGCAGGGCCGGAGTTGACGGGAGGTGGGTGTGAGGGGAGCAGGGCTGAGGGTCCTTGACCGTCCCTGTCCGACTCCCGACCCGGCTCAGCCGCCTCTCCTGTCCCTCCCCGCAGGAAGACGATGCTGAACGATCTGCTGCGGTTCGACGTGAAGGACTGCTCTTGGTGCAGGTGGGCAGCGCGGTCCTTGGCCGTCCCTGGGCGCTGGCCGGGCCGATGCACGCCGCGGCTTCCCTCAGCACCTCGGGCTGGGTGTCAAAGTGGCACCACCTAAGTACCCGAGAGGAATTATCACCTCTGATCAGTGCAGTCACAGCTGCTCCCTGCCAGCCTGATGTGTGCTGGGCCATCAGGGTTATCCATCCTGCCCGAGGGGGGACTGGGTAGCACAGCAAGGGTGACCAGGGTCACCTCTGTTCCTGCAGCCAGTGCGAGGGCAGAGGGACTGGGGGTGCTGCACCCCTCGGGACAGGGAAGATGCCCGAGTGGGCTCACACCTTTCTAGGCTCCTTTGCTCTGCACTGGGCAGTCTGTTTTATCTCACCTATGTCTCACTTTCCAGCTCTGCCAAATAGATTTCAGCAGCAGCATGTTTGTAACCATTTCTTCTATATTGCTGTTACATAAAACCTTACTGCAATCAACTATCCAAAACCAGTGAAACACTCAGGAACAAAAGAATAACTTACAGAGTCTGCACAGTAGACTCAGAAAAGAAACAACTCTGAGTTCCCAAAGCACAACCAGGGTGTTTGACTGCTGCTGTTGTAACCTGTGCAGGGCTTTCACGACGGGGACGCCGCCAGCACCACGGTACCACCACTCTGCTGTGGTCTATGGGAGCAGCATGTTTGTGTTTGGTAAGGCAGCAGCAGGCTGTTCTCTGAGTGGTAGATGTGCTGTACTGGTTTGAAAAAAAAATGAGAGATCTTTCGGAAGTGTTAAAAGTTCTCATTCAGTAGCAAATACAGTATTTTTCATGGCTGACTGTGATTTCAACTTTACTTTGTAAAGATTTTGCTGTTTTGTTTAAAGAGGACATGAAGCTCATTAACATAGTGATTCTTAAGGAGGAGTGGGAGAAAAGTCTCCTTCTGTAGTAGTCCATTAGCCAAACACTTTATGCAATCTAAAGTTTCTCTTAATGCAATGCCTCAGAGCGTGTGTGCTCCATTGCCTGGGAGTCTAATGGACTTCTTGTTGTCCAGGTGGTTACACTGGAGATATCTATTCCAATTCTAACCTGAAGAATAAAAACGACCTCTTTGAGTATAAGTTTGCAACCGGGCAGTGGGCAGAGTGGAAGACTGAGGGAAGGTAAGAGCTGGTGTCATTGCCTCATGCTTTGGGGGATTGAGGGTAGCTTGGCATCATTTCACATGGCACAGTCAGACCTATTACAGTGCTAATTTAGGGCTGCAGCATGATTGCTGCTCTATCAATTAAAGTTTTTTGGTTCTGCAGGAGTTTTTTTTTGGAAAGCATTTATTCCAGAGTGCACTATAATGGAAATTTGTCCAAAATTCATTCTTCATGTTTCAGGGTCATGATAAAGGGATAGGAGCAAAGGCGGTTGGGTTTTTTTTCTAAATTGTTTCAGTTTCAAGGATAGCTTGGAAATTGTTGATCCCTCATCAGCATGGGCTCCTGAGACACAGTATTCAAAGGAGAATCAAAATCACTAACACATTGCTTCCTAAAGTTGACTCTGTGCACATTTCAGAATGCCATTTCTGACAGTGATTGTGATACACTCTTAGTGTTTTTTACAATGGCCTGGACAGGGTAAGGGGGAATGGCCTCTTATTGGCAGAGCAGGATTAGATGGGACATTGGGAAGGAATTCTTCACTGTGAGGGTGGGGGGGCCCTGGCAAAGGTTGCCCAGAGCAGCTGTGGCTGCCCCATGATCCCTGTAAGTGTCCAAGGCCAGGTTAGATGAGATTTAGAGGAACCTGGGCTAGTGGAAGGTGTCTCTGCCCATGGTAGGGAGTGGGACTGGATGGGCTTTAAGGTCCCTTTCTGCCCCAAACATTTCTGTGTTTACCACTCCCCAGTAAGGGTCATGTGGCGTCTTTACCCACAGTCCTATACACATCTGAAGTTTCTGAAATGCTGGTTTCAGTGGAGAGGGGGAAGGGAATGTTTTTTTAATTGTGATTTGTGGAGAGGGATGAGGAATGTCCCATCCATTCTTGTGTTACTGTTGTTCACCTCTGATAAGCATATTATATTTCAGAGCAGAGACCATATTAGTAATCTCTCTTTCTGGTTAATTCTGGTAACTTGGGACATTTTTGAGAGTAGTTCTTACTTAGTTTACAAACTCACATTTTGCATGTTGTTCCCCAGTTACAGTGTTCATGCTGCACAATGACCTCAGATAAGCCAACAGATGCCTTGTGGCATCACAGGTTTGATCAGCCTGGCTGATTTAGTTAAAACAACAAAGACTGTGGAAGAGAAGTTATAGGTTTGATCTTTCATTGTGGGTACTACATCTTGGGAACAACCCTAAATGATCCCAAATGAGTATCCTGAGCTCTGTCATGGTCTCATTTCTGTGTTTCACCTGCTTAGTCTGTGGGAATACATGTGTGATGTTTGTAGCAAGAGTTGATTGTCACCTTGTTCTACCAGTGGTGCTATGAATTTTCCCATTATTTAATTATTTTATGCAAAATACTCTTAAGAGTATTTGAATACTGGCAAGGAATTAGTAGGGATTTTGTTCTGCAGAGGAAAGATTGTTGTTTGCATTTTCTTCCTTGCAGGTTGCCAGTGGCCAGGTCAGCTCATGGTGCAACAGTGTACAGTGACAAGCTGTGGATCTTTGCTGGATACGATGGCAATGCACGGTATGGGGCAGTATCACCCTCTTCTTGATTTCTTTTGTGAAATCCTAGCCCCTCAATTTCCACCTTTGTAGAGACATTTCCATATTCCAAGAGATTTAAACACTCAACTGGAGCTTTGCAAACCCAATCTGTTGTTGAGCATTGCACTTTTACGATTCACTGGTTCATGTTCAAATAAGTATGTGCTTAAATCCTAAAGATCTGGTTACTCAGAGTGGCTGTGGATGTGTAATTTGACAGCATGCTTGGTTGTAAGGCTGCAAAATGGTCTTTGGAATTTGGCAAATGCACATTTCTTGAAAGATCCCTGGCACAGGCCAGCTGATGTTGCTGAAGACTTAGAGAGCAAAGCCTGGATCTGCTATGAAATCATCTGACATAACTAAGAGCAATGTGTCAGTTTTTCTCAGAAGTCTCTGGAAATATGTAATATTTAGGTTGAAGGGAGGTGGGATCTTTTATGGGGAAAGACTGGAAAGGAGTGGTGCTAAGATGTTAGAGAGAACCCAGTGCTTTGTCTCACAGTAGCTCCTTGCATTTGCTGTTGGTTTGTCAGGGAACAGTCAATTCTGGACATACCATTTTTTTTTCTGTCATGATGAACTTGAGTAACTTATTTTGATGTACAATATTTGCGTCATGAGAGCACACAGAGATTGTCACAATTGAAGAGCTGGGTTGCCTCCTCTTCCTCAGGAAAGTGTCTAGCTCCACAAAGTCTCCAGGAGAACTGCTGATAATTGGGAAAACAGATGGGATGTCTTTGTTATTTCTGGAGGAGGAATTGGTATAAGATGCATGACTCTATGGGATTGTTCAGTGCCAGCTTAGGGAGTCCCCTAGGGCCTTGGGTAGCTGTAAGGAAGGAGTGGGTGAGAGGAGCTGTCTAATTTATGTTAAATATGTCTAATCACGTTAAAAAAATGTCTTCTTATGGAACTTGAGCCTCCAGGCAGATTTGAACAAAGGAAACATCTGTAGTTACTATGAGTAACTTGTTCTTAGCAGTCAGAGATGTTTTAGGTGCTTCATCCTGCTTTCTGTATTTAAGAAAGGATTCAGCCATATAAATAATTGTTGTGGTCAGTCTCAGTAGTTAGCAGGGATGAGCAGAAGGGGCAGGATAATAAGGGGTATTTTGTAAAAATCCTGAAGATTAAATAGCTCAAATCCTTAAGCTCCAGACTGAGTTGCTGTATGTAGCTGTTAACTGCAGTGTACTTGTAACAAGAAAGATGCTGAAGCAACTTGGGTTGGGGCTGTAAAATTTAGATGTAGGACAAAGGGATTCTAATAATGGTTTTTCTGTCAGTGAAAGTAGGAGATTCTTCCTGTGCAGAAGAAATGTTGATGAAATAGGATTTCTGTCCTTTCAACACTTAGAAAAAATGAGCTGTTTCAAATCAAGCATTTTTTGTGTTATGGCATAGATTAAATGACATGTGGACAGTAGGCCTTCAGGACAGAGAGCTGACCTGCTGGGAAGAGGTAAGAAGCTTTAATTTCAACTAACACATTAAATTCTATTTTTTTTTTTTTTGTTTTGTTTTAATGCACAATTATTTAAAATTTCCCATGCTAGACTGCACTCTTTCTCCAGAATGTGTTTTTGATGCACAGTGAAACAAAACAGTTCAACTTTTATTTGGTTTGGGTATTTGGAAAACCACATGTGTGTGAAGGAGTGATTTTTTTTTGCTTGTGAATCTGTGAACTGGACTTGGACTTCCCATAGAGGATTTGTCTGTGGAAGGGACTGTATTCCCACTCTGGCCACTGCATTCCCACTCAGACCACTGATACAGACTGGGAGCTTTGCTGGCCAGCTGACCAAAGTCCTGATCCTTACAGTACTAGGAGCTTTAAATACATGGCCTCCCAACCTTTTTATCCAAGGAAAATCCGACATGTAAGCACAACAGGAGTCGATTACCTATTGCCAGCTTTACAGGGCTCATGCCATGTGCTCACCCTGGCTTGCACCTGTGTCCTGTGGCCCTGCAGCGTCCTCAGCACGTGGAGTTGTGCACTGTAAGAATACATTTCTGACTTTCAACTTCATTACCTTTCAGATTGAGCAAAGTGGTGAAATTCCTCCTTCCTGCTGTAATTTTCCCGTGGCAGTTTGCAAAGACAAGATGTTTGTTTTCTCCGGCCAGAGTGGAGCAAAGATTACCAATAATCTCTTCCAGTTTGAATTCAAGGAAAAGATGTAAGTGTAGACAGTTAAATCTTGCAGAATCCACATAATCCTTGACTGCCTGAGTTGCGAAATGTGATACTGAAAGGAGAATGCCGTGTCTCCTGGTTACGAAAGATAGAGTTAGAAAATTTAAAAGAATTGTAAAAAAATACCATTTTCTGTCCCAGCTGGACACGGATCCCCACAGAGCACCTGCTGAGGGGCTCTCCGCCCCCTCCACAGCGGCGGTACGGACACACCATGGTGGCCTTTGACCGGCACCTCTACGTGTTCGGGGGGGCTGCCGACAACACGCTGCCCAACGAGCTCCACTGCTATGACGTGGACTCCCAGACCTGGGAGGTCATCCAGCCCAGCCCAGACAGTGAGGTAAAACCTTCAGCTTGTGTTTTTTTTCTTTATGTTCCATCTCTTTTGGCTCATTTTTGCCATGGACTCTTTTTGACAAGAGCGTTGGTTTTTAGCGAAATGGTTACAACTCCTTCCCACTGATGGTTAATCGTCTCAAATATTGTGGGTAACAGTCCTTAAAAATTAGTCAGTGATGACATATCTAAAACTTTGCTTAACACATTTTAAAGAAATAGCATGAAACACTTTGATATAAGTTATGAGTCAATCATTTGTTCAGTCAAAAGCTGAACAGTGAATTCAGTGTGTGCCAGTTGTTGCCTGTGTGATTCTCTTGAAGCAGAATTCAAAACTAGACAAGGTTTGATTTGTCACTGTAATGCCCATGTGCATAAAATCTTAAAAATTCTGATTATACATAAAGGTGTGGCTGGCAGATAGTAATATGGAGGTTCAGAAAGGGCTGTTTTAACATACTTGCATTAATAAGAGATACAAATTTAAAAATGTCTGTTTTTATATGGACATCAAAAGGCTGTAGACCACCAGGTGCCAAGGAAACACTCCAAATGAGACAATATTGAAGAAAAAGGAAAGATGAATATATTAATCTCTTTCTTTTGCTACTTGCTACTCATGCAAGGCAGCGATTGTGTGATAAAATGTCCTTTTTTTTTCTCATAGCACACTCACAGATCCTCTCTGGGATCAGCTTGTATTCTAGGTGGAAGTGCCAATGGCTTACCTGGTTTCAGTGCATATTCTAGGTCGTGTAAGTGAGGATCATTTCATCCCAGAATGCACAAGCAGTTGTTCCCTGAACCCCATACCAGTGTGTGTACGTTCCTGGCTTTGGAACAGCAGCATTCATTGTGTTTATTAATGGGAATAGATTTTACCTTAACCCATGTTAAGGTACTGCAGCTGATGTCACAGTGGGTTTAGGATGTGAGCTGCTCTGCAGGAGAAGATGCTGTGTGTGTGTGTGTGTGTGTGTGTGTGTGTGTGTGTGTGTGTGCGCTGTGCACACAACTGCACAGCCTGAGGTTACACCTCAGACAGCTGAGTGTTTCAAGGGATCAGGTGCAGAGTTACTGATTGAGCCAGCACAGGTCTGACAGGGCTCACCCCACAAGTAGTTTGGTGTGTTTGTGCATTTGCAGACACATCACAGCATTGGATGAGCTGGAGAATCCCACACACAAACTGCTCGAAATTAACCGTGCACATGGGCCTAGTTGGGGACTGCTATTTGACCAAAGTATTTCACAGCAGCCTATTTAATGCTTTACAAAGCTGATTTATTGTCACATGAAATTAGTAAAGCTGCTTCTTCAACTTTCAAAAGCCACAGTTGCCTTCAGGACTGTCGATCCTGTTCTGTTCCTGCAAGTGTTACTGTTTGACGTGTGAGGCTTCAGCAGGCATTGGTTCTTTGGGACACAATTGCTTATCACTTCCAGGAGGAGAACTGCTTCTGGCAGTGTTTTAAACCAGCATTATTCTCTAAGTTATCCTCTGCTAAATTTCATTTCAGATTTCGAAACTCTTTTCTTCATCCTTCTGTAATCCCAGATGTCTGTTAGTTGCTTGTGTTGTATTTTGCAGTTTCTTTCTCTGGTACAGCATCTAGAGACTAATTTGATAGAAATAGGAGGTGAAACTAGTGCTGTTGAGACACATAAATTTTCGTAAAAGACTGATTAACTGCAAAACCTGAAGGACTTCTGGTGTTTCATATAAGTTTTAAATTATTTTGTGTTTTCTGGAGTCATAACTAGGTAATTTCTCAGAATCATTTTCCTAAAGTTTCCATGAGCTTTTGGCAAAGACTTCTAAAGGTAGCAATTTCTATCTCTAATACCTTCCTTTTCCCTGGACCCTCTGAGCTTGGAGAACAAAATTATTCATATTAATTTGAAACAAAATAGAAGTCCATAAGTGCAATGCTGTTTCAGCACTTGAGGGTTTCTGCTGTGTGTGAAGTGAAAGTGGCCTCTGTTACTGTGCAAGCAGAATAACCTAACTTAGAAAACCCTAGAAAAAACTAGAGTTGGGTTTTTTCCTTTCCAATGGATGGATTGTAGAGTTTACCTTCTGCTTGCTCTGTATTATGTTGTGTGATCTTAGACATGCTGTGACTTCACTTTACTGCACTGTAGTGGGGTTGCTTTCTTACTTATGGTCATTGTGATGCATATCCTTAATTCTTTCTTCTTTTGGATATTTAGCATGGAATGGGTGAAGCCTCTGGAGTCCAAAATAAGGTTTGGTGCTGATTAAGCTGTTAATTCAGTGGTGATTTTTACAGTGCTTTGCAAAAGAGATTACAGAAGAGATTGCTTATGCTGAAGGAGAATCATTACTGCCATTCTAGTCTTGTTCTCTGAACTTAGGCCACCCTGAGGAGCTTTTCAGGGTGATCAGGGAGTGAATTTGATTTTTCAGACCTATTTGTGCCAGTAGCAGGAATAGGCTGTCAGGTGGAAATTGTATGTCCTCTGCTACCCTGTTACGGGCAACACAGAAGGTGACAAGTCACACAAGGCTGAAGAATCTTGGGTTTGTTACCTGGAAAAGATGGCACAATTTGGGCATTAATCACAGCAAAGAGGAGTGAGTTCTGGGAAGGTCCTAGAGGCACTGCTCAGGGACAGACAGCAGTCGTGTGTCAGGTGCTGCAGGTGCCCTGAGACAGTCTGGCATTTTCTGCATTTTGAGTAAACATAGAACAAACCTGGGAATAGATCTGGCAGTGGACCTGTTGTTCTCTGCCCAGGGCACTCAGAATTCTTGGTAGAGCCTTGCTGGGGGATGAAGGGCGGGAAATGGCTTAATGAGTAGAAGAGGGCAAACTGAGATGGAACAGGTCAGTACTTCAAAAATAAACTAGGAACTGCCATTTTATGCTTTAGGATGTCTCCAGAATGAATAACAAGTCCTTGCTGAGCTACACAATTGCAGTCTGTAGCTCCTCAAACCTTTATATAATACATGTACATATATATTGTACAGAACAAACAGAGTTATTCCCCATCTTCGCTGTGAGATGATCTTCACAGCTGGGGGTTCTTCTTTTCTAAGGCAGCCACAGGAATATTTTAGATGTCTGAGTCCTTGCCTGCCTGCATAACACTGCCAATGCTTCCTGGTGTGCTGGATTTTCTTTATACAAGGCTACTGAAGGATTTCAGAAAAAAAGAAATAGATATTTTGTTTGCCTCGAGTTTTTTTCTTGAACTCAGAATATCCTTTGCTTTCTGAAGAAGGTTGGAGCAGCATAAGATATCAGCAGGCAGTAAGAGGAAAAATGCCCCATGTTGTACAGTTGGCAGACACGTGTGCACATGGCAGTCATGGCTTGTGCTACAGAGAGGAGTGTTCTGCAGGGGACAACAGGAGCTCTGAGTCTGGCAGGGAGCACAGCCCGTTGTGGACACAGACCCACAGAATCCAAGGTGATGTTTGGAGCAGCCACTGCCTCATAGAGGGTGCTATGTCAGGAAGAAGAAAATTCTCCTTCCTCACAGTTCCCACCATCTCCCAGTGACTGCAGGGATCAGCAAGTCATCCATATCTCCTGAAGTTATAAGGGAGATCTCTAAAAGTTGTTCTGGGAAACATTTCAGTCTCACAATTAGGGCTTTCAAAGCCAAGAGCAATAAGAATCTCCAATTTTCAAAGCTCTTAATTTTTCTTTTAATAAGCCAAAAGCCAAAATGTGCTGGTAACCTTCTTGGGCTTACTTGGAGGCTCAGGTTTGGAGGCTTTCAGACAGATTACAGTAACGTGATTTGTGGGCAGCTGAGGATTATTAAAAGGACTTAGTCATCCTCCTGGAGATGAGTCTGCCCCAGTCTCCTTGTGCAGAGATGAGTTACACCCCTTCAGGTGTCTTCAGGCAAGCGAAACATGGTAATGTGTGCACAGTGCCCTGATTTCCTGCAATGAGCCCCCTAACAAGATCTGCCTCACATGTGGGCAGGGTAGTTGTCAAGGTATCATGTTCTGCTGGGAGAGATAAAACTGAGTGTTTCACAATCCAGAGGAAAGGCTGGTACTTCTGATGTTTATAAATAATGTGTAGTGTTCAGGCTTGCATCCTTTTTCAAAAACCTTTTTTAAAAATGTAGGAGCTTCATACCAATGCCCTTTGCAGGTCTGTGCATAGTGAGCTGGAGAGACACATCTTGAAAATGTTTGTATTTATAAGAATCAAAGTACCCGTAGCTAATGCTAACGCTCCACTTCTGTTTGTCAATTCTGTGTTCATATCCTTTCTGAGGGGTGTTCATTATTACATCCTTTTGCAGTATTCTCCCAGAGAAAGCAAAATGCAAATGATGTGGATGATAGGCAGGAGGAATATTTCTGTAACTCACTCACTGGTAAGGAATTGTAAGAATATAGTTTTAATGTTACACACATTAAGGTGATATAAAATTGAGTAGCAGAAGGACTTCAAATATGCTTTTTGAATGAGGAGCAGTTACTCTGGATAAATTTATGCCACCAACCTTGAAAGACAAGAGAAAATCATAGCTTTCCTCCAATATTTACTAATTGTCCAGAGTTTTGCCAATTACTGATTACAGTAACAGTCCACTCAGGGATGTTGATTTCTTCTTAAGGTGGGTGCATACAGTTGGTGTTTCAGTTTGGCTGTAGGATACATTTATGAACAGAGTGCATGATCTGGGCTTCACAGTTTCCTTACAGCATCCCTGGAAACAATGACTTAAATTCCCAGTTCTTGTGGGGAGCTGAGAGAGCCCTTGGTGGTCTGAAATGGCTGGAAGTGCTGTGATATTGGTTCTAGAAGCTGACACAGTGTAGTGTCATTAAGTAACATAAATATATGAGCCTTATGTTTATTAGATAGATCTTCCAGTGTAGTGTCTCCCCATGTTGTGTTCACAAACCAGGGAGGTTGTTAAGGGAAGAATGATTGAAGATGGGAAGCCCTGTGACCAGCTATGAAGTGAAGTCTCTTTTAGGTATAGGATATTAAATCTTCCCTGGCTTACCTGGGGAACAGAGGGTTTTTAATCTATCACTGAAAGATAAAACAAAATCCAGCCACTTCAAGTTGAAATTGGAAATATCCAGAAATAGAAAGGAAAACAAATGTTTGCAAATTATAAAGATTTAGAGTAATTATTTATTTGAACTTTTTATCAGGTTTTTTCATAAAGTCTTCATTACACTTAAACCAGGATTTGGTATTTTCTAAAAAGAAAGTTTTCCTCAAAGAATGTCTTAATTTCAAAACCTCTTCACAGAAGTTTGGTAGGTTGGTTTATTCAGGAAGATTTAAGATCCAAAAGTACTATCATGGTTGTTGGGTTTTTGAATGCATGCCACGTGCCAAAGAGAAGCAAATGGTTGGTCACTGGATTTCTGTCAGCTGTTGTCAGATTTCAATATATGATCTTTTGTGATGGGTTCATTGGATTTGGCTGGATTTGGCTTGTTCTTCAAACTGCCTCATCCTGTTTGATGAATTATACATTAACATTGCTCTTTAAATTTGCAACTGATATATACTAAAACAGTTTTAAAGGAGAGAACGTTTACTGTTATTACAGCTGTAAATAAATTACAGACAGCCTCATACTCTGACCTTTGTGGGTTTGCTGTGATGTATTTGGATGTAATTGTTAATGGATTTATCTTCCTGTTTCCATTCTCCAGTGAGTGCTGAATGGAAAAATCTCATCCTCAGTGTAGAGCATAATTGCAAAGGGTGTCTCTGTTGCATCCATTGTCACTTAACAACCAGAGCTGATAATGCAGTAAGTTCTTAGTATGACTTCACTTCTGTGTGTGGTGATTTAATCCAGAACCCTCCACCATGTGCTGGGCTGATCCCCCAGTGTGGGCAGCAGGGCAGGGGGAGATTCTGCCCCTCTGCCCTGCTCAGGTGAGACCCCACCTGCAGAGCTGCCCCCAGCCCTGGGCTTCCAGCACAGGAAGGATGTGGAGCTGCTGGAGAGAGCCCAGGAGGCCACAGAGCTGCTCCAAGGCCTGGAGCCCCTCTGCTCTGGAGCTAGGCTGGGAGAGCTGTGGGTGTTCACCCAGAGAACAGAAGGCTCTGTGGAGTACTTATAACCCCTTCCAGTGCCTAAAGGCCAAGAGAGCTGGAGAGGGACTTTGGACAGAGGCCTGGAGGGACAGGACAAGGAGGTAATGGCCTCCCATTGCCAGAGGGAAGGTTTAGATGGGATGCTGGGAAGGAATTCTTCCCTGTGAGGGTAGCGAGGCCCTGGCACAGGTTGCCCAGAGCAGCTGTGGCTGCCCCATGATCCCTGGAAGTGTCCAAGGCCAGGTTGGACGGGGCTTGGAGCACCCTGGGCTAGTGGAAAGTGGCCCTGCCATACAGGGATTGGAACAAGATGAGCTTAAAGGTCCCTTTCCACCCAAACCATCCTATGATTCTGTGATTTATCCTAAGTTGTAGGTTTTTACATCATGGTCTTCAACTTTTTGTCTTCTGCTTCAGTCCATGACAGTTTCTTCTGTATTAACTGCTCCATACGAGGCAGCAGTGCTTACAGAGGTGATCCTCTGCTTTGCATTGCTGTTAAGCTGCAATAGATCCATTTATGTTGACAATGTAGTTATTGCAATCTTAATAAATAAACTGCAGACAAAATATTTTTGGCTTTCTGACATTAGTGTCGTATTGAAGGTTTCATGAGATGTTTTGAGAAGTCTACCAGTGGAAATCGCTAAGAACAGGCTGGATTTTTTTCTCTTAGGAACAAAATAAGTATTGTTGACCCTCTCTGGGGCAAGGGAAATGAAATAGCCTTTGGAGAGGTTCATTCTGTGTGTCTGTGATAGAGCTTTAATTCCCTTTTTTTCTTGTCTGTACTATCAGAGGGGAAAAGCAAAAGCTAAATTTCCATCTTAGATGTAAATTGAATTTCCATTGTAACAAGAGCACAGCTGAGATACCAGCCCTGCAGTGTGTTAAGGAGCAGGAGAAAGTCTTAGAATCACAAAAGCAGGTGAGTTGAAATGACTTCCAAGGTTTTAAATCCAACTCACATGCTCAGAGCAGGTCTGATTGAGGCAAGCTGCTCAGGACATTGTCCATTCCATTCCATTCCATTCCATTCCATTCCATTCCATTCCATTC
>JAGMWU010000028.1:6248697-6301297 GCA_018697195.1 Certhia americana
TCCATTCCATTCCATTCCATTCCATTCCATTCCATTCCATTCCATTCCATTCCATTCCAGTGTATCTCCAGGGTTAGAGATCCAGCAGCTTCTCCTAGCTTCCATCCAGTCTTTGTACATTATCATGATCAAAGACATTCTCCTCTCACACTAGAACTTCCTGTGCTGACTTTTGTCTGTTGGCTCCTCCCTTCCCCACCGGGCGCCTCTGAAGAGCAGCTCTCACTTCTCTGCAGGAAGGTGCCTCCTTTGCCTTTTCTTCTCCCGTGCATCCTGTGCTGCAGCCCTTGATCACAACCCTGATGTTGTGACCTCCACTGGACTTTCATAGATCAATGCTTTTCCGTATTGGGGATTCCAGTAGTGGGCAGAGTGCTCCAGCTGGGGACTTGAAAATAGTGAGTAGAAGAGGACAAGTCCTTTATCTGAGCCTGGCACAGCTGAGGGGCTGCTGGCTGTGCTGCCTGAGGATGCTGCTGAACCCTCTGCAGTTCCCTGTCCACCACATCTGTGTTCTCCAGAGCTGTGTTCTGGACAGCCAGTCCCCAGCCTATATAATTTCAAGGAATGACTGTCCCAGGGCTGGGACTTCGCAGAACTTCCTGAGGCACCCATCAACGCATTTCCCAGCCTGGCTAAGTCCTTTGGAATATCAGCCTCCAGCATTTCAACTGCTTCAGACAATTTGCTATCAAACATAGATTTGCTGAGAATGCAGTGTCCTCCTATAACCCATGAAGCACTTTGAAAGGGATGATCAGGTTAGTCAGGAAAAATTTGCCCTTGGTAAATCCTTGCTGACTGCTACCAGTCACCTCCTTCATGTGGTAGAAGTAGCTTCCAGGAAGATTTTCTCCATAACTTTCTTGGGACTGCAGTGCAGTTGCCTGGCTCATGGTTAGCTGTGTTCCTGAAGTTCATACCAGGCCACATTTTTAAAATTAATAGGTATTTTTTGAGTTATAAACAGCACTTTGGTTACTCTTGGATACCTGAAGTGATACACTGGATGAATCCATTGCCATAATCTGAAAGGAATGACAGCTTAAGGAAAGGCCCAATAAAGGAATAAAGCCTATGGAAAAGCTCAGTAAAATCCTTCAGCATTTGCCTGCTTCTCTTCATTTGTAGAGCTGCATGTCTTGAAGTTCACTCTAACATGTGTCTGCTCCAATTTTGTCTGAAAGCAGAGATTGTCTGAACCCAGGATGGGAAAACATTTTAAATCCTTAAACCTAAAGACTATGCAAAGCTCTGTCTGTCCATCTGTTTGATGCTGTTGCCTGGTGTAACAGTGTGGAAACATCTCAGGTATCAACAGCTCCCAATCTCCCAGTAGTGACAGCTCATTTGGACCTGTTGTAGCTTATGGTTTTCTTCCAGTTTCAGAGAAAAATAGGTACTTTTTTACCTCTTAGTTTTTGTTAGTTCACCAGGTTGGTTTGTTGATGGCTTTAGGTCTTTTTATTTCATTTTGGCTTTGTGCTTTTAATGATACTGAAGGATGGAGAGGCTTATAGATGTTCCTGGGTTGTGAAAGAAATCTGAGTACATCATTACTGGCTTTTGAGTTCAGTGCAACTATTACCTTCTGTAATACCTGCTCATTCATAGCTGAGTGTGAGGAAAATTAACATTTACACAGATATAAATCTATAAATATATGAAGGCTTCTGAGGAGCTGAGAGTAAGAAAGGAGAACTTTGAAACAACTTCAGAGGATTTGATTTTAGCAATGTCCTAGTATTGCCCATAATGTTGAAATTTTTATCACCAAAAGCACTGAAACATAATATAATGCATTGAGAAAGGAGTCACAGAGAGAAGATAAGTGTTGCAACAGCACAGTTGTTGTCACAGCCTACAATAATAGTATAGTTAATGCACTCCTCACAGCCAAGAGAGTAAATCTCACTACAAGGAGGTTGAATTTTTGTCCCTGACCCAATTCTGCAGGCGTACAGAACAGCTGGGCAAGACCATGGCTCTGTGTGTGCTGCTGACCTGCCAGCTGAGAAAGAGCTTTACTTCATCCTCTTCCAGTGTCAGTCAACTTTGACATAAAACACAGGTTATCACTTTGGAGTGATCCATCTGCCCTGTTTTTTCATCAAGACAATATGTGGCAAGGCTGTCTCAGACTTAGGAATAGCTGATGGATATTCCCTCTTCACCATCTTAGCTTGTGGTCTGTGTTTTGCCTGCTTGCAGTGACAAACCTCTCAGCTCCTCATTCTCGTCCCTGGGAGTGTCCATGGCCAAGCTGGATGAGGCTTGGAGCCTAAACCAGTGAACATGTCCCTGTCCATGGCAGAGGATGGAACAAGATCAGCTTTAAGCTCCCTCTCAACCTGAAGCAGTCTCGAATTCTGTGATTTGTGAGTTGCCATTGGGAGGAAGAGGGCAGACAAAAACCAACTAGTGCAAAAAGATTTCATTGCTGTGTGTCTGTCATTGCACAAACCTTTGGGAAACTACACAGCTAAAATGTTAATGGTTCAATCACAGTCGTGGATTCCAAACAAGACACAGCTGCAGGGGACTGCTGCTCCATGTCCAGTCTCTCATGTGGCCCATCTATATTTCTACACATTTTTGTTTTTAAACTTGTAACCAGATGTCCTACCCAGGAGCGGCTGAGAGAGGAAGCTCCAACTGTGTCCTTGAGAGAAGGAGGTTTAAAAAAATCTTACTATGTATTTGGTTTATATTTCAGCATATTAACAGTTAAACAAGGACTTACAGCAAACTCAGGAGTAAATAAAGAAACACTTGAAAGGGAAAAATACTTCAAAAATGGAAATTAAATTTATTATAGGAGAGAGAAATTCCACCTTCATATATGCCTTTTCTTCTCCGCTCGCTTTTTTTTCCCCTTGCAATTTATCATGAGCTATTTGACTTAAGCTATTATCCAAGAACCCTTGGCTCTGCATGTGCAAGTTCTAAATTGCATAGAGCAGGCTGCTATTGACCCCAAGTGGAAATTATTCATTTTGCTTCTTTCACTATTTAATTTTACTTTACATTGCTTCAACTTAATTTATTGAGGACTTCAGGCAAAGCTGAATGTGCTCCTGGTGAGATCAAAATTTAAATCAATGAGTTTATGAAGGAGTTTGCACAGGTATTACTGAATTTATTTTAAAGTGTATATGCTCAGGCCCAGAGGTGATGCTTAGGGCTGTAATCTCATTTATTTGAATGATTGCTGGGTGCTCTGGCACAGGGAGAGGCAACTCTAATGCACAGCTTTGGGAGTCAAATTAGAACCCTGATGAGCAGCACAAGACAAACTCCATTTGTGCTGTCTGGACAGGCTACAGTGTGAGTCTGAGCACAAGAAATGAGAGGGAAAAAAAGACTTGTAAAATACTTTTATTTTCAAGATGATGTTTTGAGTCATGCTGACAGTGTGGAAGGGTGTACTGAAAAGGAAGCAAAGGTGACTGATGAGATCTGATTTTTAAAGCAAAGATTCCAGCTTGTAAAGATTCTCAGATGCAAATCTCATTAACCTTAAATAGAGAAACCACTCCAACAGATGAAACAGGGTGATGTAGCTCAGAGAGGGGTGCCAGCCCCCATCATTGGAGGTGTCAGGATTGAATCCAGAATTTCTTCTGTCAGGCACTGTTAATAAAGTAAGGAGATCACATTGATGGAGAGGTAAATACAGGATACAAATACATTCAGATTGGCAGTACCTCTTTGTGGGTTTTAGCATTCCTGTATGTACCAGGAATGAGAAAGACAAATCCCTTTGGATTCACACAGGACCGTCTGGAGTTGTGCCAGCAGATGAAATTAGAATCATAGAATTACAGAACCATTAGAGTTGGAAACAACCTTCAAGATCGTCAAGTCCAGTCATCCAGCACTGCCATATTCACCTCTAATCCATATCCCCAAGTGCCACGCACCTTTTGAACACTTCTAGGGATGGTGACTCTATCACTGCCCTGAGCAGCCTGTGCCAATGCTTACACCCCCTTTAATGAGAAAATGTTTCCTAATATCCAGCCTAAATCTCCCCTGCTGCAGCTTGAGCCATTTCCTCTCATCCTTTCCATCTTGGCTAGCAAAGTAGATGATATTTTGTAGCTGTGTTTTATAAACTCTACATGGGGTGAGTGTATTCAGCAGATGGATTTGGCAGCTTGGGAGGTCTTCCAATGAAAAATTCAAGATGGGGCAGGTTCTGGGGGTCTGGTATTGGTGGATGAGGAATGTGGAGACCAGAATGTCTCAACAGCTGTTTGTGCTCCTGAGCTTTATTCACCTTTTTTTTCTTCCTGAATATTTTCTTGAGGGCCCAGCTCTCCTTCCTTGAACTGGAACAAAGTTCCTGTGGCCAAATGCTTGGTCCTCGGAGGGCTGAGCATTGTTCCCCATGTGGGTGGCACCAAAATGTCACCACTTGCAGCGCTGTCATCTCCACATGGGGGTTTGTGCTGGCCTGAATTCTGCTGTTCTAATTCAGTAAAACAAACACTGAAACTCTCAGCTGCACAATGTTTTGATGAACTGGACATGGCCTTTTCTGTTCCAGGCTGTCATTCCACATTTTACATTTCTCTCTTTAAATATGTGGTCTGTGTATTTAGAAAGTAAAGTTGTTTGATTGCTTAAGTTATTAGTAACTGCAGAGCTTCAGCTCCTTGGCTGGTACTAACCATTACAAAAGAAAAATCGGCATTACAGTATTCCTTAGAGATTGTTGGAGTTGAATATGATGTGACTGGCAAGTACATCTTACTTGGTTAAATATTCAGGTGGTTCATGTTTGCTTTCTGGCACCAGTTGTTTCAAAGCTGGAAGGCTTTTTGATTGAAAAAAAAAGTGGTTGTTAAATTCAACGGCAGCTTTTAAAAACTAAATACTAGAGATTTTTGAGAATTATTTTAATTAAAAGCAAAACTAAAATATTTATTAAAAAAAAAAAAGGAGATGTGGAAAATTACCTAAATAAGTGTAAAGCAGGGGGGCTGCATTTGAGCTCTGCTAGAACAGTTCTTTTTGTTTGGTTTTGGTTGCAGTTAGTTGTGAGAAAGATATTACAGTACAGCTAACACCAGCCTGCATAGCTGGGTGGGAATGGGTCTTGGCAAGCAAACTTCTTACTTTGGGATGGAACTCCAGCTGATGAAGGTGACAGATGTATTTTTAACCTGTTATAATATGGTTGATTATTTCAATCAGTGCATCCTATTTAGTTAATGAGATTACTGCTAACAAGCAGAGGCTGTAGAAAATAGATGATATTTGACAGTAATCTTGTCCTCTTTCAGAGAGGTATGGAACAGGGTCCAAGCAAGAATGTACAAACAGATCAGTGTTATTCCATAACCCATCACAGTAATTATTAGAACCAACTTTGAAGTTTCCTTGATAAAGTATCCATGAGACATGCTGGATACAGAAGGCATCTTATTTATCCAGAGGAATCCAGAGGGTTTGTTAAACTGGCACATGTGGCAAATGTGCCTTTTAAAGTGAGCAAGTCTGTGGTTTGTACATGTGAGAAAAATACCCACGTCCTAGTTACTGACTGGGAGATTGTCTCCTTAAAAGCCGTAGTTTGAGGAAAAGGACAAATCATGGAAAGTGTGGTGAGTAGCAGACTAAATGAGGCTGTTGTGTGATACTGTGGTGAGAGGGCTGAGTTGGTGGGAATGGAAACTGCCAGTCAGCATGATTTCCTGGAAAATCTGCCTCTCCAGATAAACATAATCTTGTTTCATGTTTGACTTTACTTGAGTGGTGTCTATAAATATGTACAAGAAGCAAAGATTTCTTATACCAGAGGGCTTTTTATTTTGTAGGCAAAGATTTAATGAGATTTACTGCCTAGAAGAAGAAAAGCCTGATCAAACAAGGGGAAAAAAAAAGAAGTTTCTCTCACCACTTGAAGCCTTTCTGTGAGCTCTCAGTGAGATATGCTGATGTGTTCACACACCTTTGTGTAGCCTCAGAAGAAATGAGTAAAAACGTTGCAGTCTGTCCTCTGCAGGAAGGTCACCATGGCTTTGGCTTGCAGTGACTCTTCAAAAATCACCCGATGCTGCAGCTCCGAGGTGGGGTGTGTTGCAGGGATGGTGTGATCCCTCAGCCCTATAAATAGCTGCAGTGTGGGGGGCTTTACTTTCTGTGGAGCTGGCAGGATGGAGACAGGAGCTGTGACTCTGAGGTGCCAGCTCTGCCAACAGCTCCGGCCTTGGGCTCCTATTCAGCACTGGACATTGCTGGGGCCTTAGCCAGATGGTTCAGCCCTTCAAGCTGTGGGGGAGGCGGGCACTCAAAGGCCTGGGGCTCAGTCCTGCTGAGGTAGATGATCATTCACCTTTCAAGTTCCTGACAGCATTTGGAATAAGCTGAGTTTGCACAGTGGTCACATTTGCAGAATCTGCTTATTTCTAGAAGTGTGTGTGGGGTTTATGTGGAAAATGACATTAGGTTTAATTTTTAACATGATACATTTTGTAAGTGCCATGATATGTAGACCTGTGTAGGTGCCACTCTGATTAGAAGGTGCAGTGAATGGGCATTCTTAAATGTGACTGGACAATATGTTCTAGACATGCTAGGAAACAATCCTGAGGTACAGCAAATGTCGATCTTAGGATGCAAGTGTGTCTGCTTGTGAGTGTACGTGTGTGTGTCTGTGTCTGTGTGTGTATGTGTCTGTGTGTCTGTGTCTGTGTGTCTGTGTGTCTGTGTGTCTGTGTCTGTCTCTGTGTGTCTGTGTGTCTGTGTGTGTCTTTGTGTCTGTGTGTGTGTGTGTCTGTGTCTGTGTGTCTGTGTCTATGTGTGTGTGTCTGTGTGTCTGTGTCTATGTGTCTATGTGTCTATGTGTCTGTGTGTGTGTGTCTGTGTGTCTGTCTGTGTCTGTATGTCTGTGTGTGTGTGTCTGTGTCTCTGTCTCTGTGTCTCTCTGTGTCTATGTGTCTGTGTCTGTCTGTGTGTCTGTGTCTGTGTGTCTATGTGTCTGTGTGTGTGTGTTTGACCCCAGGCTGCATTGGTTTGGTCAGAGCTTGGTGCTCGTAATGCCAAGGTCGCAGGTTCGATCCCCATATGGGCCAGTTACTTAAGAATCAGACACAACGATCCCTGTGTTCCTTCTAATTCAGATATTTTGTGATTTTCCCTTTTCACTGTTGATTTGTTATTAGCAGATCCTTTTTCTTAGCAGAAGAATAGGCTTTTATTTATTACCATGCCTTTTCTGTCCTTTTCTTTCTGTTTATTCCCTATTTTCTTTCCCCAGTTACCCAGTGGGAGACTCTTCCATGCGGCAGCGGTTATCTCAGATGCTATGTACATCTTTGGTGGCACAGTGGACAATAACATCAGAAGTGGAGAGATGTACAGGTTCCAGGTAATTTTCTGATAAACATACTCATTTCCACATCAATTCCACATGAGTCCTGTCTGTGGAGTGTCTGATTTTGCTCATCATGAGCTCCACAGCTTGTAGTCCATGGCTTTCCTACAGGCAGCCTCTGTATTTCTGATTCAGCTTTCAAAGGTCAATATGTGTCTTTAAAATCTTTTGAGAAATGTTATTTGGACAGACATTTGGTAAGGTCAAGCCCTCTAGTGCCTTCTGAAGTCCTACAGAAATCATGACAACTTTGACAAATCATTGGAAAGTGTAGCAGATGGGATTTGCTGTGTAATTTCACTAAAATTGGCTGTTCCTCTTCATGTGCTGTCCTATTCAGGCCTCTGGTGTGGAGTGTTTTGTATAGCAATTTTATCTCCATGCAGCTCTCCCATTCCCAACCCACAGAACTACAGGAATTGAAAATTTTAAATTTAGGATACTCACACTAGATTACACACTTACACTCAAATTTTATTTTTTTTTTTTCTTTAATTGCATGGTACCCTCAGAGGAGTCCTGAGACTCCCAGCCTCCAAATCCTCATATTTGGAAGTTGTGAGACACAATTCTTCCATGTTACACTGTATCTGTCCTTACCCTCACTGTGGGGGAAGCCCTTGCATGTGTTGGGTTTGCTTGTGAAGTTTTACTTTACCTGCTATACTGAGACTGAGTTAATGAGAAAATCCAGAGACAGTAGATGTAACCTGGGCACTTTTAGTTAAAGAATCATAGAATCAGGAATCTCCTGAGATGGAAGGAACCTAAAAGAATTATCAAATCCAACCCCTTGCCCTGCACAATCCCACCAATCCCACAGACACTCCAACAATCCCACCCTGTGCATCCCTGAGAGCGTTGTCCAAACCCTCCTGGAGCTCTGGCAGCCTTGGGGCTGTGCCCATTCCCTGGGGAGCCTGGGCAGTGCCCAGCACCCTCTGGGGGAAGAACCGTTCCCTGATATCCAGACTGACCCTGCCCTGGCACAGCTCCAGCCCTTCCTTGGGCCCTGTCCCTGCTCACAGCGAGCAGAGATGGGAGCAGCCCCTCTGCTGCCCCTCAGGAGGAAGCTGCAGACCCTGAGGAGATCTGACCTCAGGCTCTTCTGCTTCAGAGTGGTTTGAGATTTGAAGTTTATATAGCCACTGAAATTAATTCTGTCTTCTGTGGGGTTTTATTTTTTTAGTTTTCTTGTTACCCTAAATGCACTCTCCATGAAGACTATGGAAGGCTGTGGGAAAACAGACAGTTCAGTGACTTGGAGTTTGTTTTGGGAGAGGTGAGTAGAATTTATTGGAGAGTTGCCAAAGGGGGTGTTACTCTGTGTGTGTGTGGTGTGTTTGCTGGGAAAAAGCAAATTGTGCAGTGGTTGTGCCAGAAACCTTGGGAATGAATCACTGGTGATCTGTCTGCCTGGTTTAGTAAATTTCTCTAATCCAGATAAATATTTAAAGCTGCAATGGAGAAAAAACTTTTAAACTGAGAAGATCTGTGGGTCACTGACTTAACCTGAATTTATTGAAGCATGTTATGTAGAGTTGCAATATGAAAATTTTCCAATGACTTCTGTACTCCCAGGTCTTGCCTTGTAGAAAGGCAGGTCAATGTTTTGCAAACCCATTATCATTTCAGTTAAAAAATTCAATTTTTAATTACTGAAATAAAAGAGAATGAGAAAAAGCAGTACAGGGGAATGGCTCTCTAGTAATGAAAACAGTTTAAAAATTTAACAGAGTACCGGTTTTCTGAAGGTAAACATGAGAAATTTGAACTTACCTGCATTCCTTTTTCCAAAAAGAAAAAGTTCGGAAAAGTTCTGCAAAGCTCAGAGAATAAATCCTCAACAATAGGTGAAAGAAATTATGGCAAACAATAGCAAAACCCATACTGTTATTTAGAAAAGGGAAAGTTAAACAGAAAATCAGATGCAAGAATAAAAAGCACTATATGTGACACAGCAGCTTCCACTCAGTGAATGTGACACAGGCTCTTTCCCAAATAGTGTTTACCATTAGCCTTTGGGGAAATAGGGGTTGAATTTCATCTGTATATGCAGAGCAGATATAAGGCTGCCTTTAACTTGAAATGTGTTGAAACCTGGGTTTCAGCCCAGGTTTCTATGACTTCTGCCATCTGCCATGGCAGATGTGATTTCGGGATAAAAGTTGAATGTGATTTCTACCTTTGCCTTTGGCAGAAGGAGGAGCGAGTCCGAGGGCACACTGCGATTGTCACCGCTCGCTGCAAGTGGCTGAAAAAGAAAATCATGCAGGCCAGGGAGAGGGTGAAACAGGTGAGTGTTTTGGAAAAGCAGCCTTTTAGCAAGGTTTGGGAATAAGGCTGTCAGGAGAAAAGTGATACCTTCTGAGACAGCTGGGGGATGGGAGTGTCTATGCTAAGGTGCTCTTGAGCAAATAAAGAGAATCATTAGTATTAACAAAGGCTACTGGATGTGTATCAGGAGTGTAGCATGGAGGAGCCAGAGTTAATCCAGTTATCTGGATTTGACAGTGTGGTTCTTCGAAGCTCTTGTAGCTGTCTGAAGTCTAATTTTGTGGAATGCCCCAGAGAGGTGTGTGTACCCTTCCTTGTGGGGGAGGCATGAGCTTTGTCCATGTGGGATGGCCCACAAGATCAGACAGATTAGAGGGAAGAAAGGCAATGCTAAGGGTTTCAGCTGCCTCTATTCCCTTAGCCTTTGTATTTTTTTACTTTTTCCAGAGGTGAAAGCCTGTGCCTCTGATCATTGTCTATTAATTTTGACTACTTCCATGTTTACAGGAGCAAACATTTAATGGCTTTTGGGGAGGTGGTAGCACACAATTTGCAGTAAGATGTGGATACCTCAGTGCCCCCCAGTTTATTGTTTTGCCACTGGAAAGGCTGCGGAAAAAGGTTGTCAAAATGAAACTTGAAGTAACAGAGTGCTTTGAAATACTTTTGTGCAGTACTTTATGCTCTGCCTTTGCAAGGCAGGGTTTGTGGAATCTGCTTCTACCTGTCCCCCTTCACAGAGTGAGGCTGTTCCTGCTCTGGGCAGAAATGAGAGTTCAGTGCAGTTCATTCCTCCCTTGTTCTGATGTCCTGCTTGTATCCAGGTGCTTACTTGTGTTCTGGTCCATGTGTGTCCCAGGATATGGAACAGTAAGTCTAAGATGTATGAATTCTTATTTTGAAGATAATCCTGAAGCTAGATCCTGGGTCTTGAAGAATGTGGATTAAGGAGAAGGGTCCTCTGGTTTGGTGGTAGCTTGTGTGAACTGGTATAGGCTTGTGCCATGTTTGGGTGTTTTTTCTGTTTCATTAGAAATCAAAGCAAGACATTGAAGAGGAGGGACACACCACGTGCCAGAAGGATGGGATTGGTGGAAATGTCAGGCTGTGCCGACTGCAGCCGCTGCTGGAAGTGCCCATCCGAGAGGCCGAGGCCCAGCCCTTTGAGGTGCTCATGCAGTTCCTGTACACAGATAAGATAAAGTATCCCCGCAAAGGTAGGGCAGGGGGAAGTAAAACTGACATTAGGGAGGGGAGGAGGGGAAATGTGTTTGGAAAGAGCAGGATCCAGCATTTGCAGGTGATCAATCCTGTTCTGAGCACTTAATTACTAACCTAAGATTAAACAAAAAGCAGATTTTTATCAGAACATACTAACCATGTGTTTTTTTTTTCCCTAATTCTTCTCAAATATCAAAATAAGGAAGAACAAGTTCTTCATCGTTCCAAAAGGTGTAAAAAACCCCAAACAAATGAAAATATTGTAGTATTTTGAACATCAGAGCATCCTGCTTGGAAGGACCGTGTATCTTACCCTGGCTTGGCTTACTTCCTTTTTGTGATATTGTTTTGATCCATTTTAAACTGAGCCCAAACAGAAAGGTGTGCGAGCCAGTATTTATCACCTATTAAAAATCCAATCTGAAGGAATGCCTCAAGGAAGAAAAATCCATTTGATGCATTCATTGAAGTTCTCTGAGTTAAAAACACTTGTGGGTGGGGAAGTAATAGCCAGAGATCTCGCGGCTCCCACACAGGGAATCCAGCTCCTGGCTGTGAGTGGTGAGGGCTGTGGGGCAATGTGGGTGAGGCTGGAAATGACTGGATACAGCGAGGAACTCCAGCTGCTGGGGCTGGGGAAGCTGCAGCCATGGGGCATGGTGAAGTACAGTAAGGTACAGCTGTCCTAGCACTGAACTTTGCTTCAGCTTCACTCCAAGTTTGTCCCTTTCTGCAGAGATAATTCTCAA
Organism: Certhia americana; assembly: GCA_018697195.1. Taxonomy (NCBI): domain Eukaryota; kingdom Metazoa; phylum Chordata; class Aves; order Passeriformes; family Certhiidae; genus Certhia; species Certhia americana. Next base: position 6,260,329 of record JAGMWU010000028.1, read on the forward strand.
GAAAAAAGTGATATGTGTCCATTTGTGCCAAGGCTGTCTCCCTGTCTGAGAATGATCCCACTGACTGGGGATGAGGGAACCGCTCCCTGGTTTCTGCTGACATTGCTAGATCCCACTCCTAGCTGTTCACTGATCCTTGGTACCCTCACCTCAGGACAGTCTCAGGCCAAGGGAAGGCTTGGACCCCTGAGCTTTTCCCATTGTTACAAGCTTCCCAGGCAGCATGCCCCTCTTCCCCAACCCATGAGAGGTTCTCCGTTGTGCTCCCCCTTCTGCTGGGATCCTCCATGGACCCTGCCCTGCCCATTTGCATTCCTAGTTGCTCCTCTCAGTTCAGAGAGCAGCACTCTGGGGAGCCATCCAGAGGCTGAGCTAATAGAATTGGGCATGCTCATCAAATGGGATTTTCCAATTAGACACAGGGAAGGCATGTGACATGCAAGAGGGCTTTTCTCTATTAAAAAGTAGTTAGAACAGATGGGCAGAGATCTCCTGTGAGAAAAGCAAAGGCCATGGGTGATTATTCCTTGAGTTGGTGTCCCAGTAGCTCCATTGCAGTGGCCTACAAGGGCCTCTGCTCCTCTCACTTCAGCCCTTGTAGACCTTGTAGCTGTGGGTCTCTGCAGGCTGAAGCACTGAGTGAAAGCACAGAGTACCTGTATAACAGTCTGTCAGAATCATGGAGCTGATTGTTAATACTGTGTAAAACCCAAGAACTCTGGCAGGGCTGTTGGCAGCTGGGCACTGTGAGAAATTGCGCTGCAAGCTCCAGAGCTTGTCTGGGATTTTAGAGACTTCACTTTTCTTGGAGGGTTTAAAAAAATTGTGATCCAGATTGTCACAAAATCATTGTCTGAAAAATACTTTAGGGTGGCTTTTGCATGCTTCAAATTTGAACCTCCTTTTCTAATATTGATTCAGATTTTATCTAACCAGGATTGGAATTTTTTTCTCTATAAAAATACTCCAGTCACTGCCTGTTCTACTATTCTGATTGCTCTGGTTGATATAAAAAATACTTTTAGAAGAGTTCCTCTCTTTGTTTTGTGAGCTCTCCAGCAGTTTTCCCTCTTGCCATTTCAGGTCATGTGCAGGATGTGTTACTCATTATGGATGTGTACAAACTGGCCTTAAACTTCAAGCTCTCTCGGCTGGAACAGCTCTGCCTTCAGTATATTGAAGCATCTGTAGATCTGCAGAATGTGCTCATTGTGTGTGAGAATGCTAACAAGCTTCAGCTGGATCAGCTAAAGGTAATCACATTCTGCGTACAAAGTAACTGATAAGAAATTTTTTAAAATAAAATTTATGTAATTAACATTTGGCCAAAGGTATCAGCTTTTGCAAATTTATCATTCCTTTAATTACAGTTGCTTGAGTATATTTAGCATGGGTTGTCCTGCAGTGGCTTGTGATATTATGTAGGCTTTTTTCAATACATGCTCAATATTTTTGCATATCTGCTTTGTAGAATGTCAAGGGCAGAGTGACTTTGGCTCTTCATCAGTTCACTCTTGCCGCAGCAAGATGGAACCAGTGCGTTTCCTGGCCTTGCTGTGTTATATATACTGTCACTGCAGACAGGTTCTTTCATTTTCTAGATGGAGAAACTAAACACTGTTCTCAGGCCTTTGAGCTGAAAAACATGCCAGATTCTCTGTCTCTGGTGGGTGAGATGCTTTTGGGTTTGGTGGCAATCAGGGTAGAGTTGACCCCTGGCTGCAGCCCAAGAGGTGCTGTCTGTGCTGATCCCAGTGCAGTGCCCAGAGCCATTTCTGCTGAACTTGCAGGGAAGCAGCTCCTGCCCCTGGTCCCAGAGCCAGAGCAGGACTGTGTGGTACCTGCTGATGATGTTCAGCCTGTGCACACCAGTGACCATATTGCTGGTGGCTGCAAGCACAGTGAGGCTGGAGAAATCAGAATGCACCAGCACTTACTTCCTCAGGTGCTGTGTGTGCTCTGGATTTGAGAGAGGAAAGGCCTCCAGGAGGAAGCAGCAGGGCCAGCAGCAAGCTGGCACAGCTTTTGGTGCATGGCATCATGGTACCATCAGCTGCCCAGAAGCTCAAGCATTGGTGGATCTGGTGCCCCCACCAGCCCTGGCAACCTCTGGAGGGGCTCTTGCACATGGCTCCAGCCAGGCAGGATCATCCTGAGCTGGCATCCTCTCTGCTCAGGTGCTCATTAGTCCCCATGGGTGGGTCCCCTGTAGAAAGCTGTTCTTTCTGGCATCCCAGTCATGATTTAAAAAGTTTCACAGGTGAGTCCTGACAGATACCTTTGGATCCCAGGTAAAATAAACTGGCAGAAACAGACAGTAGGTGATTCTTTGGGTGAACTTGTACCCACTTTATGTTGAGCTGGTGTAGACTGCATTTATTGCTTATAAAAGTGTCCTGAGGGGAAGCCTTGGCTCATACTGGGAAATGAAGTGCCCTTTTTTTGTCTCTAACTGTTTAGCATTATGTCTGGTTCATTCCTCACCTTTTCACCACACTGATTTTTGTAAGAAGTTTATCACAAAAGAGCCTTCCAGAGCTTTTGAACTGTTTGTTGTGTTTATGGAAAAGGTTCAGGAAAAACCCACACAAGGAATCCTGTAAGGTCTTTGGACCCTTGATGGAGAGTGTCAAGAGTTAAGATCTCTTCACCCTTTTAATTAACTTTTGGTGTCTAATTATGTTAAAAATTATTATGAGATAGCAACCAATCTTCATTTATCTCTGTGAAGTTTTCAGTATCTCCTGAGGCTCCTGTTGTAGAAAGCTTTGGAGCAGGTCAATGGGCAATTAATCTCTTCCTTGTTAATATTTCTAGTCAAATTTTTCTAGATGCTTAGAATTGCCCTGAATTTCCTGTTCAAGCAGGAGCCTAAAGGTCTTTTAGGAAGGATAATGATATCACTGCTGGATAGTTCCAGCTGCGGGATCCATGTGGAGGTTCAAAGGAAAGGATGGTTGATGACATATGTAACATGTAGCATTTATGGTAGGCTGTAAGATGACTTCAAACAATAAACCATAAATTTCATAATTAATATGGGTGTATTTTTAAGGAACATTGTCTGAACTTTGTGGTGAAGGAATCCCATTTTAATCAAGTCATAATGATGAAGGAGTTTGAGCATCTTTCTTCGTCCCTCATTGTGGAGATTGTCCGGAGAAAGCAGCAGCCTCCTGTCCGAACACACTCTGACCAGCCACTTGACATTGGTAAACTTCTGCTTTATGGAGTAATTCCTTGTGCTGCTTTGGCATTCCTAATGGTTTGTTTAGCCTGGGGAGATGTCTGGGAAGCAGCACTCACAGCCCACCAGTTCCCAGTTGGGATAACTGCTCAGGCTCTCTCCCAGGCTGAGACAGTACAACAGTTCTTTTCCCAGTGAGTTTCAATCAGAACGGTGTCCCATCAAAATGAATGGGAAATAGAGTCATGTTCTTGCAATAAACCATCCTGATCCTGTTCAGAGACCTGAGAGAAGGGGCAGGAGGATGCAAAGAATGATCCAAAAAATGGCAGTGGGCAGTCACTGTAAGTGGCTGAAGGGTGAGAGGGCTGAGCAGGGAAACAGCCTCCTTGAGGGTGTTTTCCAAGGAGGAGCAGGAGGAAGAAGGAAGATCACTGCTCTGTGCATGTGTGTGAAAGGAACAGGAAACAGGGAGGAGAAGAGAAAGATGTAATTTACAGTTTTATTGTGGATTCATCAAGGGCTGATTTAGGACTAGTCTTACTCAACATTTTAACATCCTAACACACAAGACAAGGAGTGTAATAAGGAAATTTTCTAAGGCCACAAAGTTCAGAGGCATTGCCAGTGTTGGTGTGGAGTGCTGCACAAAAATAATTGGAACTGAAGAGAAAGAGAGGGAAGCTAGTCCTGGAAGGTCAAGTAGAAAGGCTTTGGCTGGCATTTGTCCCAGGGGGAAGAGGTGCACTGGCTGGGAAGGTAGTACAGCCTGTTCTGTATCCAGAGTTGGAATGGTGTGAGAGACCCAAACATTAAAAACTGAAAGATAAACTTCGAAAATATGTTTGGAGCAGACATGGATGTTCTCTATTTCTCAGTTGTGTATTTACAAAGGTAAAATTATTTTATTAATTTGATTAAAACATTGGATAAAAGAAGTCTTTGTTGCTGAATTGGGGAAGATTTTCCATTAAGACACAAAATTTTATATCCCTTGTGGTTGGAAATAGTGCAAAGGAAGGGGAAAAATCAGCTTTCATATCTCTAGGGAGTACCTGTCTGTGTGGCCACAGCTGGAGTTCGCTGTCAGTGGCAGAAAGCAGAGCTGACAGGTTTGTTTCTGGGAGGGGCAGTATGGAATGAGCTGTGATGGGGAAGGATGAAGCTCATTTTGCTCCAAGATTATGAGGAAGAACTTGACTCAAATTCCCACTGAGAGTCCCAAAGGAAAGAGGGGCAGGAGCTCTGGCTTGGCCATGTTATTAGTTTGATAGTACATGTCAGCTTGGAACTATCATGTCTTCATTTAATTATGTTTCATTTCAGGAACATCTTTAATTCAGGACATGAAGGCTTACCTGGAAGGAGCTGGGACTGAATTCTGTGATATCATCCTGCTCCTAGATGGGCACCCACGGCCAGCCCACAAAGCCATCCTAGCAGCTCGCTCCAGGTGAGCCCTGTTCCTAACACTGAACCAAGAGTGTGTGTGAAGTACAGTGCAGGGCTGGGCAGTCTGTGCTCAGCTGGCTTGCTTTAGAAGACAGGGAGGAACTTAAATCTGCATGAAGTGTTAAGATGCAGCTTTGCTCAATGAGTGTAATAAGCCTTTAAGCAGTAGTGATTAAATTTTTTTTTTCCATCTGATACCCAGCAGGGAAAGATAGGAAGAAATTAGAACTGCAGAGATTCTGCAGAGGGTGTGTGAGAAGCTGCACTGCAAGACAAAGTATCTGTAAAATCACAGGAAGGGAAAAAGGGTGGAAAACATAAGGTGATTTCAGTGAAGTGGAAAGCAACAGATTTTTTCCACTGAGGTCAGGAGCCTTCTGACAATGAACAATTTGTATTGTATCATGTGGAACTTAAATTCCTTTCTCACTTTCTGATATTTAGGACTGGTTATGAATAAACATAATAAAAAATGGTGCATGACAGAGACTAGAGTGTTCCCATGCTTCATGCAGAGAAAGGAGTCCACCCTGCTGATGGTGGGACTGTTCTCACTCCTCAGGGTTTGGGTATAGTGGATTTGTCCTGTTTGTGTGTTCTGTGCACCTGCACCTTATGTTCCACCAAACATTAAGTGTTCACATAAAATTTCTATTTCAAATACTGTCACAATTTTTTTCCAGATCCAGTAACAATATTCAGCATTAGTTACTGTGGTATTTTACCAGAAGCATTTCACAGCTCTTAAAACAGCCATGATTGGCAGCCTATAGATACCAAGGAAATTCATAATGCTTTAAGCTCTCTGCTGGGTCTTATGCAAATTAGAGAAAAAAATCAAAGCACCATGTGTCCTAATTTTCAAGAAACAGACAAATTTCATGTAGTTCTGATGGTAATTAGGGGGATTATATTTGGAGTTTTCACTGGCAGACATACATGAAAAAATAAATGAGCTGTGTTTCTACCCAGGTTGTCACCTGAATTTGTTGCTTTGGAAGCTGCAGTTCTGAATAGCAGCCTTTGAAAAATACTGGGTTTAATACTGCATCTGTCTGCAGAATGTGTTATATCAGTTTTATTTCCCTTTCCAGTTACTTTGAAGCCATGTTCCGTTCCTTCATGCCAGAAGATGGGCAAGTGAACATTTCTATAGGTGAAATGGTTCCCAGCAAGCAAGCATTCGAGTCCATGCTTAGATACATCTATTATGGAGAAGTGAACATGCCTCCTGAGGATTCCTTGTATCCTTAGATTCAGATGAATTAGAGGATCTGTCTGAGTGCATGTCCAGCAGGTCACCTTCCTTTTTCTTTGGATTGCCTGGCACAGATTGGGAGGATGGTCTTTCAGGGGGACACCAGCAGGCTCTGAACATCCACTCCTCACAAGGATTTGTTTGCTGTCAGTGCTCTCACCTTCACTTTCTGGTTTATTCCTCAATGGGATGAACAGATACCTCTTTGCAGCACCTTACTACTATGGCTTCTCCAACAACAGACTCCAGGCCTACTGTAAGCAGAATCTGGAAATGAATGTCACAGTGGAGAATGTGCTGCAGGTAATTGTCCCCAGGCACTTCAGTTAGTCACTTAGAGGAAAGCCAAGGGGTATAGTCAAGTGGGTAGCCCCAGTGCCATGACAGTGAGATGGCCCAGACCCTTCCAGTGGCAGTGGCCCTATGTGATGACATGTGTGGGAGCCCAGCCTTCAGCAGCATTGTTCATTACCTGTGTCACTTCTCTTCCTGTGCCACAGGGTTCAGCAGCTACTGCTCACCTGGCTCCTCCTGAGCTCTCATCCCCATTACAGAACTGTGTTTCTGAAGGTTTTTTTAAGATGACCACATGCTCAGCACTCAACTGTAAACCCTTTTTGGTAGACATTTATTCCAGGGCAAATGTTGGTCTGCAGGTGGCAGACATTAGTCTTGTTTTATCAGTGGTGCTGACAGGATCTGGCAGTGGAGTTTGAGCTAACAAAAGATATTGTGTGGTAAGAAAGCCAGTGCCAGCTCCCAGGCAAGCGGACTGAAGCTCTGCAGCACAAAGCAGAAGCAATTCCTGCTGATTAGCTCTTGAGGGCTCCATACATTTTAAATCCAAAGCTTATTTTGAATAGGAAGAGATTCAGTTTTTAATGCAAAATGGAGATGTTCCTTAGCTAAGAGGACTAGGAGGATGTTCCCTAGCTCTGGGTCAGGAGAGTTTGTGCATCCGAACTGTGCAGAACGAAAATCACATTTTTGCTCCTCCTCTAGATTTTAGAGGCAGCTGACAAGACCCAGGCCCTGGACATGAAGAGGCACTGCCTGCACATCATCGTTCACCAGTTCACCAAGGTTGGTTGCATCTTTTCTGTGGCTTTTGAGAGCTGCTGTCCTCTGTCACTGCCTTGGTTAAAGACACATTCATATAGAAATCAGTTTAATTTGCCCTCATGTGAGGCAGCTGAGAGCTGGCTGCATGTTACTGACACTTCCTGACAGGACTGCTGGGCACACTTTCACACCAAAGTAAATTAAAGACTAGATCAAGCTAGTCTAGAAATGTGAAGCCCTTCCAAGCAGAAGTTACCCAAAATTGCTTCCATTTCCAGTTGTTCCAGCTGTTTATTATGTGCCATGTCCTTGTTGGGTTGGTGTGTGTATAGCAGGGTAAATTTATTGTATATTGAGGGCACAAATCTCTCCCTCACTAACAGTTACCAGTGTGCTTCTCATACTTCCCTTGAAGTATTCTCTGTCATACATGTTTTATTGTCATGTGCTCTGGATCAAATTACCATGTCCTGGCTGGGCTCTCTGTGATTTCCGTGTTCAGCAGTTGGACTCCATGATCTTAGAGATCCTTTCCAATCGTAAAAATTCTGTGGTTCTGTTTTGATGGAATTATGCTTTAGTGGCAGGAAAGGTCAAGAGCCCGATGTGCTGATACTCTTGTCCTCACTTAAGAGAATAAGGATATTGTCATTTAATTGTTCCTATGAGATGTGATCCCTCCATTAGAGTTCTCCAGCATGTCATCAGTTCGTTGCTCAGCTCATTAATATTGCTGAAATAGGTAGATAAATCACAGGAATTGGGATTTCTGGATGCTACACACATACTGATAATAATCCCCTAGTTAATATTCAAGTAGCTTGCTCCCCTTTGTGTAGTTAAACTCAAAATCCTCCTGGAGAAGAAGAGCACTGCTATGTCCCATTAGTGTCTGGAGAAGAGACAGGATGGTGTTCAGGCTTTTCATTAAATGCCGAAGTTGCTGGAGCATGACACATTTTACATTCAGAAATAACTGAAATTGCATAAAAAGCATTGAGAGTGGAGCCAGCATCCAGAAATCACTCCCAGAGGAGAGTCGACAGCGTGAGGTTGCAGCCCCTGCCTTCACCCTGTCTGTTTCCTTCTGGCCCCATGAGTCTTGTGGAGTGACCCAGTTCAGCAGGGATGGGGAATGGTCCTACTGCAGGGTGCAGGACACCCCTGGGGTTGGGCTCAGTGCCTTGCAGCTGCTGAGGGCTGAAATATCACAGTGTCAATTCCCAGTCGAGGCCACAGGAAGACAAAGAGGTGTGATTCTCCCCAGAATATAGAGGGGGAAGTGGACTTCGCAACACTGGGAGGCAGTGATGGGAGGTGGAGGGCGTTCCTCCAGCTGTACTTCCTCCCCAGGATGTGGGGAAATGTTTTATATTTAAACTGTTGACTGGTAGAATAGTGTTCATCAAAACGTGGCTGGAAGACTGTCAAGCAGATGTGCATGGAGAAATCTCAATTATGCAATGTTTTCCCTTAGCCTGAGAGGCCTCAGTGTGTGATTCTTGGCCTGGGCTGGGTGACTCAGTGTGGCTGGGCACGGACACTGCTCTGCTCTGCTCCTGGGCCAGCCATGGGCTCTGAGGGGGAATTGTTCTCAGGCACAAGCCCAGTGGGTCACGGAGCTCAGGCAGGCTGGGTCCCTGGCTATGGGATCTCCTGTTCTTCCAGTTACTTAACACTGTTCTGGATTTGGACTGTTAAGGGATTTTCCCCACAGCAGGAGCATTATTGAAGAGCTTTTTCCCAGAGGTTCACTGCTTTGGGCAATGTGTTTTCAGGCTCTTGTGTGTCATCGTGCAAATGAATAAACCTGCTGTTCTGACATGTTTGTAGTGACACCCTGATCTGTTCTGCAGTGTGTGCCTGGGTTGGGGGCAGGATCCCACCTGTGCTAAGGGAGTCTCTCTCTCCCTCCCAGTTCTGGCAGATCCTTAGACTGGGGATATTGCTACAAGCGTGTCCTGAGCTCTTTCTGAAAGTATCCTCAGCCATTTCCTTCCTGGCCTTCAAAGGTTGCTCAGGACATCTTTATTCCTTATCCCAGTGCAACTCCCCAGAGCAAGGTGATAATGTCAGTTCAGGTAAGGTGAGTGGCTGAGTGCTTGGGCACAGTCTGCCTGGAGGCTGGGTGTGTGTTAGTGCCTCTAGACAGAGGAATTACTGGCTCCTTACCAGAAGGTTGAGGAGAAGGAAGGAATGTGTAGAGCTCCTTTTTGCTAACAGTTGAACTTCTGAACAGTCCAAAAGCATAAAGTTTGCTATAGATTCTCATCTGTCTGATGTGGTGGAGGTTTTTGTTGGCAAGTGCTCCAGTGACCTGCTTTGACTGCAGGAAGAATGCCAGCAAACCAGCATGGACACTGAGAAGAGCTTTTCTTCAGGATCACAGGAGCAAAGGGATCAGGCCCTGAGTCACATTTTTAGCGCAGAACCACAGATCTCAGAGCTCAGGCTGTGCTGGTGTTCAGCATTGCTCTTAGGAGAGTGCTCAGTCAGTGTCTTGTAGCAGTGGGGCTGTCAGTGCCAACAGAGGGATGGCTCTGGGGGAAGATTCCTGCTGCTCTCCACTCCCAGCAGTCTGAATTTGGTTCTAAGCCCTGACTGCAGCTCCGTGGTCTGTTCCCTGCAGCCCAGCCCCACAGCTGGGATCCCGCATCATCTGTGCCCAGGCAAACTTGCTGTAGGGTGCCAAGGGTAAAAGGGTAATACATGAGCTGTGATTTGGGGAGGGTTTTAATTTCTTCCTGTTTTTTCTGTTTTGTTTTCCTTGAAGGTCTCCAAGTTGCCAAATCTCCGCTCGCTCAGTCAGCTCCTCCTCCTTGACATCATAGATTCCTTAGCTACCCACATCTCAGACAAGCAGTGTGCAGAGCTGAGCGCAGACATATGACATGCCTTGGTAATCTACCTTATTTGTTCCTGAAAAACACTGGCACTTTAGAGCTGGCTCTGGTTTACTGTTATGTATGGAGTAGCTCAGTGTCTGCACACTACAGCAGCCCTGGAGGAGCAGGGACAGCTGAGATGCTCTCTCTGGATTTGCTGGGTTTGTACCTTTCTGCAGCACTTGGACTTTGTTACATTTGTTACTCAAATGTAGACTTGAAATCATTGCGGGGTTTAATTAATTCCACATGGTTTGGGGAATTATAAGTTCATAATCAAGTCCATTATTGCTTTCATACTGTAAAATCAAGCAGTCATGAGTAAGAGTCACTAATCCTTTGAAACACAGTATTTAAAGAATACTATTTAAAGAGCTTCAGCTGACCCAGCCCGAAGGCTGTAAGGGGAAGTCAGAACAAAACTGGGAACAAGAGCGCATGGTGTTCACAGGGAGATTGGCCCTTGGACCAGAATATAGTGACTTTTCAGAGACTCCATGGTGTGGATTAACAGATAAGTCCCTGTGCAACTGCCCAGATTGATGGGTTGTGGGAATCCAGACCTATGCTCTGCAGCAGGTCAGACTGGAAGATTACAGCAGTCCTCTCTGACCATCAAATCCATTAATCCTGTCTTGCTAAGCCTTTCTAAATCTATTTATTAATAAAGAATTAACATTTTCTCCTGGCATTTCATGATTGACTTGGATTTCATTTGGAAAAAAATTAAGCAAAAAACGTTCTGTGCTTGATGAAGGTCACATTGTTAAAAATAAGTGTGTTACATCTTGTTACTAATTTTACATTGACTTATCTCTGTGAGACTTTGCCTTTGCAGGAAGGTGAATGAAGGCAGAGTGCCCTTCCCAGCCTGTGTAGGAGCAGCTGCTGTTCCCTCCCCTCACAACCCCCAGCTCTGTGCTGGATGCTTCCCACACTGCAGAGTGGAGAGGAGAGGAGCTTCACCTCTCCTCACAGCTGGATGGTGTTGGTTGGAGAGCACCAGAAATGTGGTGTTGGTAAAAGTGTCTGATGGTGGAACTGTCCCAGCCCTGCCCAGAGCCCTTGGGGCTGCCCCAGGAAGGAGTGACAAGCTGGGAATCAAAACCTTGTCCTGCTCCAGCTGCAGGGGCTGCTCTCTGCTTGTCTGAAGCTGGAGTGATGCAGGATCCCTGTCAAGACATGCAGCTCCTAGCCCTCACATTCCCACCCTTGCAACCATGATTTTCATAAAGTGTTCCTGGAGCAGCAGTTGTGAGTTCCTCGTCAGCATCACACCACCTGACACACCCGCACGTGCTCTGGTGTGGCAAGGGTAGTGCAGTCTGTGCAATGGAGAACATGTCACAGATTTAATCTAAGGGAAGTGCTCTAGAGACCACCCTGTCTGTTTCCCTGGTGGCTTGCTCAAGTGAGCCAGACCAGAGGTGACAGGTGCTTCTGAGAGCCAAGGGCACCTTTTAAACAAGAGGGATTGTTTCCAGATGCCTCATAGTGGAGTCTCTAACCAGAGGTCGTAATAATTGTACTGGCAGGCTCTATACTCCCTGGGAAACCAGGCTGGCAGCTGGAGAAAGGTTCTACACTGCAACTTGTAACAAGACTATAACAACATTTCCAGTAATGCTGATCCACTAGAGGACACCCATTGCCCAGGGAAGCCTCATTCTCTCAGGCTGAACAGGTTGGTTTCAACCATGCCATAACCAGCCCTCTTGAAATCCTGAGCCCACTTGTGAGGAAATGTATAAACATCCTCTGAGTGGGCGCTGTGGGGTCTTGGCTTTGGGGGGAGTTTGGCTCAGTCACAGCTGTAGGGATCACAGTACTGGGTCAGAGATTTAGTGTGAAAACTTGTAGCCCACTGAGATTTGCCTCGGGGCTGCTGCTGTGCAGAGTGCCAGGACCATGCACCTCTCTGAAAGGACACCCCCAAGTTTCCTAGAAGATCACAGAATGACAACTGTTGTAGGGGCCACACAGACAGGGGTACATGTGAACTTCCCAGGGCAGTTAGGTGTTTTTGTTATCACCACCTCGTTATTGTTATGGCCAGCAGGCCCCCAGGTTATTGAAGTTCCTGCAGCCTTGGGCAGTTTTGTACTGGAATTTGTGCGGTCATATCCCTGCATTTGGTAAGGAATAAGGAACATCGTGGCTGTCCAGCTTTGTCTTACTCCTACGGTCTCTGCCACATGCAGGCCCCACTGGCTCTTTAAAGCCCTTGGGACTGCTGGTGGGAGAGAAGGAGCACCCCTCCCAACCCAATGTGATCCCCAGCATAGTGACAAAAAGCAAGGTGGAGAAGCAATCTCCAGGTCCTCTGGAGCAGCAGCTCAGGGCACTGGAGCCAAAAGGCTGTAGTTTTGCCACACTGCACCAGCTCCCCATGTCCGCACTGTCACATGAGACTGGTGGCAGCTGGGCAGAAGCCTAGCAAGAAGCAGTGTGGATTGAGCTGTTCCAGCCCTGCAGGCTAAGACCAAGCCCATCCTTCCAGTGCCAGCACCAGGAGAAGCCAGCAGCACCCCAAGTACCCAGAACAGGGCTGGCAGTGGGGCAGGGAGCTCTCTCGTGGGCAGGTGGCCCATGGCTCGCTGGGAACAGGAAGAACACAGAGAAAAAAATTACACATTTTAATAAGGAAATGTGCAGTGAGAGGGAGGAACTGAGGTCCTGCCAGCAGGAACACTGGCAAAGGGAGCAGAGCCCAGGCTGCCTCAGGCCTCAGCCCCCCCCAAGCCCAGGATCTTCTTTACGTAGTTCTGGACGTTGACATGGAGCTGGGGGGCCGTAGCAGAGAAGGTCTCCATGGCCAGGGCCCGGGTGGCCTCAGAGCCACCCCACATGGCCCGGTACAGAGGCAGCGTGTACTTCTGCTTGCCCTGCAGAGACAGCACACTTACAGCCCAGACTCTGCCCCAGCCCCTGGGATGATGCCCCCCATTGCCCCTGTCCCCAGCACGATGCCCCCAGCATGGCCCTGCTCTTAGCGAGGCACAGAGCACATAGCAATGGGACAGGGTGGGGAATGTTGCCGTGGGCAGTCCTTGGCACCACAGCACCTGGAGAGGGGAGAACACTCGAACCTTGGAGAAGGAGCAGACCCTGAGAAGTTCATGAAGTTGAAGGCCAAGTGCAGGGTCTTGCACCTGGGTCAGGACAGGATAGATGGAGGGATGGGGACCAGCCCTTCGGAGAAGGACTTGGGTGACAAATTGGGTATGACCTGGCCATATGCTCTCCCATCCTGGAAAGCCAACTGTGTCCTAGGCTCATCCCCAACAGTGTGGGCAGCAGATGAGGGGGAAATTCTGCCCTCATAAGACCCCAATACTGGAGCACTTCATCCAGCTCTGGAGTCTCCAGCACAAGACACACATGGACAGAGGAGCCCAGAGGAGCCCATGGACCTGCTCTGTGGCCTGGGGCCAGGCTAGGAGAGATAGGGGTGTTCACCTGGAGAAGAGAACGCTCCAGGGAAACCTTAGAGCCCCTCCCAGTGCCAAGAGAGCTGGAGAGGGACTTTGGAGTGACAGCACAATGGGGAATGGGATATTGAAAAAAAGTCTTCCCTGTGAGGGTGGTGAGGCCCTGGCATGTCCCTGGATGGGGCTTGGAGCAATCTGGTCTAGTGGAAGGCACAGCGGGGAATAAGATAAGCTTTAAGGTCCCTTCCAACCCAAACCATTCTGTGGGACTATCAAAAGCAAGAGCCAACCCCTGTCTCTCTGGCACTGAAGGCCCTGTGTCCTTCTCTCCCCACTGCCACCACTGCCCAGGGACAAACCTGGCTGTGCAGGAAGTCCTTGACTTTACTGTACTCAGCCTCCAGGTTGTTCTTTAGGATAATCTGGCACCAGCGCAATCGCAGCTCAGCGTTCTGGGCCTTGGAGATCTTGGGGTACATCTTGCTCAGCCTTTTCACATTGCCTGTGAGAGGGCAGCAGTCACCATCCTCCATGGGGCTCTGACCCAGCTCACAGGCAGCCCTGTGAGTCTATCCCAAGTGTGCTGCAAATTCTCTGGTATCCTCCCAGCCTCGGGTTAGCCCTGGCCCCTGCCCAAGTGCCCCCCACCCCCAGCTCTGAAGCACCCCAGACACTTGATGTCTCTTGACAGGACAGTGTTGGGCACTTCAGGCTGGGCAGCCCTGCAGGGCCATGGGTGGCTTGGGGTGCCAGCACAAAGTGGGAGGAGATTCCTCAGCAAAGAGGGCAAGGGGAGTTGCGGTGACATGGGGTCATGACAGCCCAGCAGAGCCAGCCTGGGGACAGCAGGACTTCACATAAATCCAGGGACGTGCTTCCCTGGGCTCTCCATCCCCCACCACACTGACTGAGGTTTCCTGTGAACCAGGACCCACAGAGCAGTTGGAGAAGGGCTGATGGCCACACAACTGCGTCTCCCCACGTGCCCTCACACCCCCGACCATCTTGGACTTGGGCACATCACCCTGTGTCACTCACCAGAGCCCCGGGAGTGCCCTGGCACTCACCTTCAGGCAGGGGGGATTTCTGCAGGACCTGATCCAGAAAATAGACCAGCTGGTACGTTCTCCAGCCCGTGATGTCCACGGCTTCGATCGCCTCCATGTTCAAGCTGTCGGCTGCCCAGAGCTCTGCCAGCTCATCCGCCGGCCTCATCAGCTGCTGCCCCGGCGACAGGTCAGGCAGGTAGGGCGGCCAGCCTGGTGTGTTCAGCCAGCGGTCAAATTCAAACCCTGCAGCGAGGCAGGAGGGAGAGCTGGGAACAGATCCCTGAGCCCCACACCAGATGCTGCTGCCCAGACCCCCCACTGCCATCTTCCAGTGCCACCAAACCTGCCCGAGGACGGTGACCACCACAAACTACTGGGGAGAGGCCATCAGACACATGGGCTCAGGGTGTGCTTGTGGCTATCAGCCCCAGCACAACCAGCAGGATGAGCTGGCTCCAGCACAGAAAGCTCCTGACAAGGCTGGGCCAAGCCCAGTGCACTGGTTGGGCCTGATCCCAGTGCTCACCAGACTCACCAGGCTGAGTCATGGATACCACATGAAACAGCACCTGAGTGCAGAGCAGGGACTGGGTTCAAATAAAAAAAAATCAGGCTGAGTCGGCACGTGCCCATGCTTGGGCCTAACCCCAGCTGGCCAGTGCGTCCATGCCTCCTCTGACAGAGCCACGCTGGCAGCAACAGAATCTCCAGTAAAACACACAACCTGACCTGCAAAGGGTCTGGGAGACATGGGTGGCTCTGACACCCACGGGTGCAAGGCTGAGAAGTGGCAGCCCCTGTTCCCTGGCCAGGCTGGCACTGTGCTGACCTGAGATGGAGTCCACGCCTTTCTCCTTCAGCTCTGGGAAATACTCCAGGAAGAACCCGAGGGTGTCATCTGCAGTGATGCTCTGGAACTTGAACCGGTTCACGTAGGCCTGTGGGGATGGATGGGGCTGATGCCAGACACTCTCACCCCAGCAGTGCTGCCCAGCCCTCTGTGTGCTCAACCTCACGGGGAACTCATTCCAGCCTCTGTTCCCTACAGGGGCTGCCCAGACCCCTGCATCCCCAGGGATATCCCTCAAGATTCCCAGCACCTGCTTCTAGCATGAGGCTAGGCTCTGCCTTCATCTTATTCCATTATTCACATTCCCGTTTCCCACCTCTTCTTCCTCTCCACAGCCAGCCTCTCAGCCTGTCCTTCCCAGAGTCCTACTGTGCCCTGGCCTCCTGCCGTAGCATTCTGGATGACTGCAGCTCACACCCACCTGGAGGAAGGCATCAAACTTGCTCTGGTTGCCCACAAGATGGGCCAAATAGCTAACAAAGCAGTACCCCTTCTCATAGGGTGTTTCATTGTATGTGTCATCTGGATTAATACCTAGAAAAAAGGAAAACCCTCAGAAATCCTCTGCCCACCTGCAAAACAACACAGCCCTCACATGCACCAAGATTCCCCCATCTGTGCTGGGCACAGCCTATCCCATCATTCTTGCAGCCATCGGTTCTTCCGGGTCCCATCACCCATGCTGGTGTTATTGCCAGCCATGGAACAGCTTGGCTCCCCCCAGCCCACCTGTCACTGTCCCACTCCTCCAGAGCCCAGGGACACCCCACTGACCTGGCTCAATCACCACCCGCAGCTTGTTGAGCGGATGGTCCTCCCCCGTGGCGTCCATGTGCTGGCGCAGGAGGGCCCTTCCTGTGGCAGCCTCCAGGCAGGTGTAGGGCAAACCTGGGCAGAGACAAGTGGAGGCATTCGGGGAGCCCGGCCAGACCCCAGCACACGGTGGGCACAGCGGGGGCTGCGACGGGAGAGGAACAGCATCAGTGCATGAGCTGGGAGAGTGGGAAACCAATACATATGGAGTCAGGATGGCAGAGCTACAAGGAGGCACGGGGCAACCCAGCCCCAGGCAGAGAGATATTTTTCGACCACTTAAGTTTGTGTGAATACAGCAAATTGTGGTGGGAGAACACAAGCTTCACAACAGGACTGTGTGTGCAGGGGAGAGCTCAGGACAGCTGGTATCACCTCCACATGAGAGCTGCAGGAGGATGAGGAAGGTGAGGCAAAGACACATTCCTGGCAGGGGTTGCAGGGAACTGTCCATTTCAGAGCTAAAGCTACAATAAATCACAGACTGGTTTGGGCTGAAAGGGACATTAAAGATCATCTCGTTCCACCCTCTACCATGAGCAGAGACACCTTCCACTAGACCAAGTGGCTCCAAGCCCCATCCAACCTGGCCTTGGACACTTCCAGCGATGGGGTAGCCAAAGCTTCTCCGGGCCACCTGTGCCAAGGCCTCCCCAAACCCACAATATCTAATCTAAACCTACTCTTATTCAGTTTACAGAACTCCACAGGGCCTTGCAACTGCTGCCCTTCACCAATTCTGAGATAAAGCACAGGCTCCATCTCCACTGGCACTCGGAGGGATGCGCTGAGCTGTGGGACACAGACCCACACAGGGCTCAGCACCCCACAGCCAGGCATGGCCACGCACCGTAGACCTCAGTGGAGATGCGCCTCTGGGCGTACATGGTGAAGCCCTCATTCAGCCAGAACTCGCCCCATGTGGCATTGGTGACCAAGTTGCCAAACCAGCTGTGGGAGATCTCATGGATGATGACGTCCACCAAGGAGCGGTCCCCGGCCAGCAGGCACGGCGTGACGAAGGTGAGGCAGGGGTTCTCCATGCCACCAAAGGGGAAGGAGGGCGGCATGAACAGGATGTCGTACCTGCCAGGGAAGGCTGAGCTCAGACCCCACTCCTCCTGAAGACAGAGCTTGGGACAGAAGGAAACTCTCTCCCTGGCCCTGGGGATCCAGATCTTTCAGGAACCTTCCAGCCATACCTCCCCCAAACATAAGGTCCAAAGAGTTTCTCTCCAACCACTAGGAACTCCTCAATCACCCCGTCGTACTCCTTCTTGGCAGCCTCGATCAGGCAGGGCTCGGCCCAGACACGGCTCCTAGCCAAGTGCAGAGAAGAGGAAGTTTAACCACTAGGGGACTTTCACCTTGTTGCTTCATCAGACAGAAATTGCACAGGTTTACTCCAAAGAAAAATAAAACCCTGCAGATAAAGGCATCTAAAGGGGCCAACAGTGCAAATTGCTGTGCTTTCTTTCCTTGTCTGCATGTCAAAGGGCTTTTATATGGCTGCAGTGGCAGCCAAGAACTCAAGAAAGCACCAGCCTGTGAGGAAATGTGGGATTCTCTATACATGGGGACCCACTGCCCTCACTCATGCGCAGGGTGACATGAGCAGAGCCAGGGACCCTCCTGAAGGTGAGGAGACAGAGCATCAAGCCTCCTTCTCACTCTCCAAGAGGGACTCTCATCTCATGAGCCCACAATCTGGTGACACAGACAGGGACTAACTGTGCCATGTTTGTGACCAGTGTCTCTGCTCTCCAGAGGCCAGTGGAGCAGGGAGAGGCAGGAGTTGGCTGCCACAGGAGCTTTACCATACTGCTCCCACAGCTCTGGAGGCTTCCTGAGCCCCTTACCTTGGCCCAACATCAGCAGACACAATGTCCCCAACAACCAGAGCAATCAGGTAGGAAGGGATTGGCTGGGACATCTTGAATACAAAGGTGTTATCCTTCTGCTTCTCCCAGCTTGTGGCACTCATCACAGCTGTGAAGCCCTCAGGGACCTGAACATGTGGATAAAACAATCCATTAGATCCACAGCAATGGGAGGCTAGCTAAGCCAGCTGGGACGCCACAATGTCTGATTACAAATGCATCCCAGCCTGAAGGTGTCAGGGCCGTGGGCACTGCAGGCTTTGGGGAGCAGAGCAGAGCAGGAACACCCTGAGCTCACACTCAGGATCCCAGCTGCATCCCTGCAATATCCCTCCAGGATACCTCGAGCTGCTCCAGGTGCTCCTGGAGCTACCAGGAGATAAGGAAATGCTGGAGCTGCAGGTGTGGAAGGGCAGAGGATACAGGTACCTCAGCTGATGGCTCCACTCCCAATTCTTGCACAACAACTCATTTTTCCTGTTCCCAAGCCAGCATAGAACCCATGGCAAATCCACCAGCCCGGGCTGAGCCCAGGGAGACTGATCCAGTGTTCCCTATCCCAAAAAGGAGGTGATCCCCGTGGTGCACAAGGAATACATTTTCCTTGGTATAGAACATCACACCAGAGCTCACCAACAGCCCCATCCCATGCTCAGCCTGTGGCACCAGAGGGGCTCTGCCCCGGGAGAGCAAAATAAATCAATCCTGGCACCACCAGCTGATGCTGCTATGTGCCAATGGCACTGGCTTGGTGTCACACCATTAAGCAGTTCCCCTTGCCCACAGCAGGTTGGCATGCCACGGTGGCCCAGTGCCAGTGTCACCACATGCCCACACACAGACAAGGAGGGAAACTGGATCTAGTGCCATCTTTGGGGATCGGCAGCTGCTCTTTCCTGGAAGTTTGGCAGCCCAAGAACTGCCACCAGGACCCAGCATGGCCCAGCACCACCACCCTCCTCCAGCTGTTTTCCCCCAAACTGAGCTCTTCCTGCTATAAATGCCAGGAGCTCTGGGCAGGACAGCCAGGCCGGTGCATGCACCTGCTCCCAGGCACCAGTACTGCAACTGGAAAGAGGCAGAAGCACCCTGGGGCTGCTTGTCTTCATCCAAAAGAGTATATAAGAGAAAAACAGCCCAAGTACAGATGACTGATTTCTCAGTTGGGGTCTGAGGAGAAGGGTTTGAAGAAGTGTCCCTGCTGTGATGCCCCAGTGCTTTGGCACATTCCCTGCAAGGGACCCAACAGCTCAGAACAGTTTAAGCTGGAAGGGACATTAAAGATCATCTTGTCTCACATCCTGCCACAGGCAGGGACAGCTTCCACTAGCTCAGGTTGCTCCAAGACCCATCCAGTCTGGCCATGGACACTTCCAGGGATCCAGGGGCAGCCACAGCTGCCCTGGGCAACCTGTGCCAGGGCCTCCTCACCCTCATAGTCAAGAATTCCTTCCCAATATCCCCTAACACGCTAGCAGTGGGAAGCCATTCCTCCTTTTCCTGCCACTCCAGGTCCTTTTCCAAAGTCTCTCTCCAGCTCTCTTGGAGCCCCTCTAAGCACTGAAAGGGGCTCTCAGGTCTCCTCAGAGCCTTCTGTTCTCCAGGTGAACACCCCCAGCTCTCCCAGTCTGGCTCCAGAGTATAGGTTTTCCAGCCCTTGGATCATCTCCACAGTCTCCTTTGGACTTTCTTCCCTAGCAAACTTTGCACTCATGGAGGATTTTGGTCCTCGTGGGTGTGAGTGGATGGCCAGGGCAGCTCCTGGGGCTCTGCTTACCTTCACGGTGGCTGAATAGGTGAACTTGACTGAGGGGGTGTCAAAGCAGGGGAAGAAGGACCTGTTGAGGACAGCCTGGCCCTGGGTGTACATGTAGGGCTTCTGCTTCCCCGCCGTCTGCTCAGGGGACAGCCAGCACACCTGGGGAGGAACCGCAACCCCAGTGAGGGGTGGCTTAACCACAGCTGCTCCTTGCGGAGAGAGCTGGGAAGGGACTCTGCCCACCCCAGGCCTGGTGTCCCCTGGAACACCTCCCAGATCTCCCCGGGTCTGGTGTCCCTCAGTGCACACCCAGTGTCCTCCCGGTCCTTGTAGGCCTGGGTATCCCACCGGGCTCCATGTCCCTTCCATCCACCCGGTCTCTCGTCTGTATTACCTCGCCCACCCTGCTCTCTCCGGGCCCGGTGTCCTCCAGTGTCCCCCTGCTCACCCCGGGTGCCGTGTCCCCCGTGTCCTCCCACTCCCCCCGCCCCGGGCCCGGTATCCCACCGCTCACCCCGGGCCCCTCGCCCGCCTCGTAGTCGATGAGGAGGGTGAGCAGCTGCCCGGCACGGGGGGCCTGGGGCAGGGCGATGTGCAGGGCGCTGCCATAGCTGGCGAAGGGCCGGCTCTCCACGGGCAGCGCCTGCCCGGCCGCGTCCCCGGGCCCGCCCGGCGGCGGCAGGAGCGCGGCGCGGCTGACGGACAGCGCGGGGTGCGAGTCCAGCCGCAGCTCCGCTCCCTCCCGCTCGCACCGCAGCTCCAGCCGCGCGCGCCCCCGCAGCCGCCCCGCGCCCGCCGCCGCGAAGTCCACGCGCAGGTCCAGGTGCAGGTGCCGCAGCGACCACGGGCCCGCGCTGCTGGCAGAGGCCACGTCCCGCACCGGGGCCCTGTCCCGCACCGCGGCCACGTCCTGCACCGGAGCCGCCATCGCCGCGGACGGGAGCGGGGCCGGGCCGGGGGTGGGGCCGCCCGGCGGGGGCGGGAGGCGGGTCCCGTCCAGGGGCGGGCGTAGGGCGGTCCCGGGAGCAGGGAATGGAGAGGCGGGGAGGAGGCCTAAGGGGGGAATCCCTCGGGGTTCCACGGGTGGGGGATGGAGAGAAATCTATGGGTGGGATCCATCGGGGATCCCTGGGTGGGGAATGGAGGGGCATCTATAGGGTGGATCCAGATCTATAGGATGGGGGATCCAATAGGGTGGGATGGAAGGGACATGGGGATGGGATCCGTGTTACGGGAATGTAGGGGTATCTATGGACCCGGACCTATGGGGGTTCCGGAGAGAATTCAGGAGAAGGAGGGAATCCACGGGTTGGACAGAATCAAGAGAGAACTGGGGGAAATAAGGATGGGAGGAATTCATTGGTGCAAGGGGCATCCCACGGGCAGGGATCCATGTGGAGTGGGGAGACGGCAGAATCCAGAGGCTGTGAAGCCATTGACCAAGGGAATTCATGGCAGGGCACCCCTGGACAGGAGGGTCTCCAGGGATCCAAAATGGGATCCATTGCAGGGTTCATGTCGGGCTCCAGGGAGAGAAGATGGGAGGGGGGAACCCAGCACAGGGGTCTGTGGGAAGATCAAGGGGGAACTCGAAGAAACAGAGCTATAGGAAGATCAAGTGTGGCCGAGTGTGTCCAGGGGTTGGAGATCCATGTGGGATCCGAGGAAATATATGGGAGATCCAGAGGACGGTCAAGATCCATGGGGAGGAGATCCAGAGCCGGGGATGAGGTGGGGCAAAATCCAGCAGAGGAGTCAGGGAAGGACAGAGGGAGACATCCATGGCAGGGGATCTGGAGAAGAGGGGGATGCGGGTGGATGAGGCCGGGATCCATAAGAAATTCACTGGGGGGGGTGTCCATGTGGGATCCGGAGGGCTGGTTGGGGGGGGACAATGTCAGGATCCATGGGGAGGGGATCGAGGGATCACCCACCGGGAGGGGGAGGGGGCTCGTGGGGACATCCGTGGAGAGTCGAGGAAGAATATCGAGAGGCACCCATGGCGGATCCATGAGAAATCCGAGGAGGGGATGTTCCGTGGGGGACTGGGAGGGGTCCATGGGGTTTCCTCGGCTCAAGCTCCGTTGCCGGTTCCACGCGCAGCGTCTCGGCAGCCGAGCGGCACCGGGGGCAGCGGGGACCGGGCGGGGCCCTCCCAGGGACCGAGCAGTGCAGGGGCTCTCCGCACCCGCCTCTCCGGGATGGGGGCCGGGGGCCCGGGGACCGGGCCGGGCGGCCGGAGCGGAGGGGCCGGGCCCGGGCCTGCGCGACTCCTCCCCCGGCCCGCGCGGGTCCCCGGCCGCGCTGTCACTCCGCGACCGGCGGCGGCTCCGGGCGCTGCCCGCGGGGCCGCGCGGGACGGGGCGCAGCGAGCGGTGAGCGGGGCACCGGGATCGGGGCCGTGGGGCACTTCCCTGTGGGAGCGGGGAGACTCGGGAGACACGCCGGTGGCAGCGAGGTTGATGGCCCGCTGCGTGGCCCTGGAAGGCAGGGACACTCCGCTGGAGACCGGCTCTGATACGGAACACCCCGACAGGGACTGGCGGTGACATTCGGGGACACACCAGTCATCCTGCGGGGATCGGCGTTGACAGGGGACAACGGGTGGTGATGGGAGACACCCCATCGGGGACTGGCTAGACACGGTGGGGGCGGCAGGTGATGGGGAACACCTTGTTGAGGACCGAGGTGATGGGGTCATGCTGCAGGGAGCAGCGGTGACACGAGAGACATGCTGGCAGGGACCAGGGAGCACAGGAAGCAGCTGTAGGGACTGGCACAGCCTGACACTCGGGGCAGCCCCTGCGTGTCTCCTGTGCCCCACAATGTCCCCACCCTGTTTCAGCGGGAGCTGCAGCGTGACCAGGCTGGCAAATACCTGTGTCCCAGTGCCTTCGGTATCCCCTGTACACCCCCAATTCCTGTCCCCGGCAGAACGGGGCTGCAGGGAGACGCTGTGGTGCCTCCCCAGTTCAGTTCTGGGGAGCACAAAATGGCCAGCAAAGGGTGACAGGGGAAACTGAAGCACGGGGACTGTTGAAAATGTGTGTCCTGCTGCCCCACATCTCCTTTCCGCAGGCAGAGCAAGTCAGTGCTGGCAGATCATAGCGTCTGCCCTCGTTTTTGACATGGGAATGTGCTTCTGGGCTGTAGGCTTCCATGGGTGCTTCCCATGGGGATCCTCCACCCTGGAGTGAAGGAGCCATCCCCACACTCCTTGGATCTGGGAATGTTGCAGCCAAATCGGGATGGCACAGGACAAAGGAAAAACTTTGAGATGACTTCATACTAGGCTGTGCCCCATGAGACACGGAGGTGTCCGTCACCCTGTGCGAGGGAAGCAGTGAAGACCCACTGAGTGCATGTGCCGGGATGACTCTTTTCTTGGATTTCACCTAGGAAAAAAACAACTGGGAGGGGAGCCAGGGAGTCTGGGTGTGCCGGGATGCCAGGCCCGCAGCCGGCCCTGCTGGATATCCACGACTGCCCAGAGTGGGTGAGACCCCGTGCAGGCGGGGCTTTCAGATCGGTTTTTGGGGTGCTGCCTGCATTCCCCGAGGCTTTGCCGTAGCTGCCTTGCCATTATCCCCGGTGCCAGGGATGGTCCATGTGCTCCCAAGGGGGTCACAGGGATGGGGGAGCTCTCTTCACCCTGCACCAGTGTGTGTTGGTGTCTGTGTTGTTGGAAGAAGGGGCTGGTGGACACCCCCCCCACCCCCTCCCCAGTTTCACAGCCGGGGGAGCTGAGTCAGGAAGTCCCGGCTGGCCCGGCCGGATCCTGGCTGAGTCATTTTGCGGTGCTGAGTAAGTGCCGAGCTGGGGGGTGCAGGGCTCGCTCCTCTTAGGGGGGGCAGGGGCTGCCCACACATGCCCCAGCAGTGCCCCTGGCCCTTGCCTCACTGAGGGTCACTCCCAGCCCTGCCAGCCCTGTGCCTCAGTTTACCCCAAACGTTTTCCTAGGACTGGATGAAACAGAAGGCTCCTGGGACGTGAACGTGTCACACATCCTGGCATGGGAGCTGGCTCTGAGAGACCAAGGAGAGGGGAGACAGGTTGGGATGAGGGCTGTGCGACTGGGTGAGCTCTGGTGCTCACTGGGAGGAGAATGGTATTCTCAAGGCAGGATTTGGGATCCTCCTTCTGGTAAAGGGAGTCTCCTGTCTTGGTGTGTTGGGAGGGAGTTGACATTGAGAGGAATGGGAGTGAAGAAAGGATGGGGATGAGAACTGGGATGGGAAATAAGAATAAAACAGGGACACCCCCCTTCAGGGGTAGTGAAGGGGTAAGGATGAGATGAGATATGAGGTGAGGAGATGAGATGAGGAGAGGAGATGCGTTAGGGGTGCAATGAAGATGGGGTGCGAATAGGGACAGGGTGGGATAAGATGGGGATGAGAATGGGAACAAGATAGGGACAAGGATGAGGCTGACAGGGCAGGAGCAGAGCTTGGGGTGCATGTGGGGACATGGAGGGAATCAGGCTGGCCCCACTGGCAGCAGGATGTAAATAACCTGCCAGGACACGAGGTTTTTTCCTGCTGCCCCCCCCCATGCAGCTCCACAGACAGGAAAAAGGTGTTTCCGACTGCGGATGGGAGCGGGGCCCCAGGCCTGGAGCGGGTTGTGGGCCTGGGCCACCGACAGGGAGTCAGGTGACCCCCTTGGGCTGGATCTTGGGTGCAGCCACTGATCCCATGGCTGATGGGACCCCTGACCTCAGGTGGGCCACTGCAGCCCCCTTAGCCCTGGCTGGGCTGGTGGCAGGAGCCCCCAGTGCAAACTGGCATTCCTGTGGGGACAGGATGTGGTGCCACCAGGCACCCTGTCCTATCCCCAGTGCCACCAGCCGGCAGCCACCAGGTGAGAACCCTGGGGATGTGTTCCTCCCTTCTGGCTGGAGCAGGATCCGTGTGGAGCTGGAGCAGGCACTGTGGGAGGAATGGCCTCTCCTTGCCCATGACCCTTGCAGACCCTTTCCTTCTGCTCACTGACCAAGCAGGATGTCCCTTCACCTGCACGTGCTCCCTGTGGAGGTCTAGTATGCTCCACCACCACCAAAGTGCCTGGTCATCAGCCTGGGCTGAGGAGACCAGTCTGGAATGGGGACACCAGTACGGGACTGGGACATCAGTACGGATGGAAGTCTTCAGCATTTGTTCCCGCCACCATGTGACACCCCCCCCTTCACCTTGCTGCTGGCAAATGGGTGGCAGTCCCCCTTCACCTGTCTGGGGCATCCATTTAGTGGCAGTCAGGGCAGGGACAGCACCCTGTGTCCTCACACAGCCCTTTGTGCCCTGTGCAATGGGAAAAACACTGCAGGGAGGGAGCAGCTGGAACCACACTGCCTCTGCCCACTGCCCTGTGTGTCCCCAGGGAAAGCCCATCTCATGTCACTGGCCTGGCCTGGCTGGCAGGGTCGGTCCCCAAGCCCTAAGCAAGCCCAAAGGAGTGCCAGCCCCAGGAGTGCTCTGCAAGGGAGTCAGGACCTGCTGGAGCAGTCAATGGCACTGGTGGTGACAAGGCTGGTGGCAGTGCATGGGGAAACTGAGGCACAGGCTGCAGCCAGGTGGCACATTGCCAACACCTGTGGGAACTCCTCAAATGCTCTAGGTGACAAATCAGGCACCAACCAGTCCCAGCAGGCTCTGGTGGCTTCCCTGGTGCATTTGCTGGCACAATCCAAGTCCTGTCTGTTAGTAAGTGACTTCTAATGACCTTCGCCCAGTTGTGCTGCAGGGCCTGGGTGGTGCTATGGACATTGGGCACTGCTGCAGACTGACTGCCTGGTTCAGGAGACACCTGTAAGGAGAGGGGCTGGAGGATTCCCTGGCACGTGGTATCCATGACCACCATCACAGGAAGTCACAATAATCAGGGTGGGGGGAGGTCCTGGATGAGCAGCCCAGGGAGGATTTGAAGCTCTGCTCTGTCCCAGGGGGTCCTGGTGGGATAGGAGCTGGGGTGAAGCTGTCTCTGGCTGTGGGACTTGGTTCCCCTGCACTTCTCTGAGCTTGTCAGGTTATTGGTCCATCCCGGCCCCAAATCACCTGTAGCACTGCCCTCAGGACTTTAATGAGGGGTTCTGGGTCACCCCATCTCGGTGCCAGGCTGACGTGAATTTCATTGTGGGATCACATCCTGCAAGTTAAGTTCCCTTCCATGAGGGCTCAGCAGCAGGTCTTGGTGCCACTCTGACCCCTGCCCTGCTGCCACCCTGCCGGCACGAGGGACTGGAGAGCCCCAAGGCATCGCATGCGGAGGGAACGGGTGTGGACAAGCCGTTCATGTCCGGGGCCGGCTGGGGCAGTGGGACTGGTGTCCTGGCATCCTCTTACCGCCGGAGTGGGGGAATCGGGCTCCGAATGGCTCAGCTGTGCTTCGGGGAGGGGGTTTGGAGTGGGGGGCCAGCGCTCGAGTTAACGCCTCCCACTGTTTGCCTGAATTCCCTGGATTCCCCAGCTCCCACGGAGGAGCGGAGGTGGAGGGGGAACCGGGTTTGTGCTCGTTCTCCGTTCTCATCCTCAGACCTCATTCAAGGCCTATGCGGATGCGGCCGGGCGGCGCCGCCTCCGGCAGCGGAAACTCCCCCCGAGCAGAGCAGGGCGCTAAGTCACGACTTCTCCTCCACCCCTTCTCCCCCGCCTTCTCTTCTCCTCGCCCCTCTGGGCTCTGCAACCCTCGCTCCCTGCTGGGACGTCCATACGGGATGGGAGAGGGAAGGCAGCAGTGCTGCCATCCTCGCACGGGCTGCTCGCTGCGGGCAGGCAGGATGCTGCAGGGATGATTGAGGGATACTAAAGGGATGTTTAAGGGATGCTTGGGCTCCCCTCTAGGAAAGTAAGCTCCAGATGTGATGGCCTCATGATGGTTCCTTTGGCTGCACCCTTTGGAGGGAGGAGGTTTAATTTTAGGTGTAAGAGGGTCGTGGGACTGGAGCCTGGGGCTGGGGCTGGAGGGCATTGCCAGTCCCTGCCAGCCTCTTCCAGCCTCATGAATTAAGTAAGCAACAGTCCTTGGGACATTGGCATCATGGACACACTTGGAATTGTTCTGATAAACCCTGGGAATGTGGATCCCTCTGGAGTGGTGACTGTTGCAACACGCGCACACACACCCACACCCACACACACCCACACACACACACACACACAGACACACACACACACACACAGAGACACACACACACAGACACACACGCCTCCGGAGCAAGCAGGGAGGTGTTTGCCAGCAGCTACTGTGGATTTACAGCTCACTGGAAAATCCACTTATCCCATTAAGGGCTCCCTGTGGCTTTTGCTTTCCATTGCAAATACTTAGTTATCCCAAGGGAAACCCCCTTTGGGTGCCAGTGGGTGTGTAGGGCTATCAGGACAAACCCTGCAGAAGAGTCCAGCCTGCAAGAGCGGCTTCGTTTGTTACAGGACAGATTAAGGGAGACCTGTCTCGCTTGGCCAGGTAAGACCAGACAAGGCAGTTTAGTTTGTGGTGGGAATGGCCCATGCTGGGGTCAGAATTGAGGGGTTCAGTTTGGAATCCGATCCATGGGTTGACTTTCATTCACTCGGTCCCTCACCCAAAGTAGGTTCAGCATCTAAACCTGCTCCAGTCTGGAGCTTAGCTGTGATGATGGCACATCCTCAGCTCTGTGTCTCTGTTCATAGGGCTTAATCTCCCACTTTGCCGGCACACCCTGTTGCTGTGTCCCTAGTGATAGCCATCTCATGTTGCCAGTGGCATTTTTAAATCCTTAACATGCTTTAGGGGGGTAAAATGCCTTTTTGGGTATCCCCATGACTCCACTCTGCCTGCTGTGTGCTGAGAGAGCCAAGTGTTGAAAGGAGCAGACAGGCAGTGAGGGTCTCTACAGGGAGCGCTGTGGGTGCTGGGGATGCGCTGCAAGTGCCAGAATGAGGGGCAGCTCCCCCCTCAACTATCCTGAACACACAGCATTCACATACGCCTGTGAAGGCGACAGCATCTGCTGAGTTAATGTGTTTTGCAGCCCTGCCGTGCAGCTGCCTCTCCCCACCACCCCAGCAGCCAAGCCAAAATCCATCAGGGGCTTCCAGGTTTCATGGGTCGAGGACTGGGGGGACTGTTTCCGCACAGTGACGGCGAACGCAGACACCACGACATCTGGTCTTACTCAAAATTCTCTGGAGCAAAGGGCCAGGTGTGTGATGCTGCAGGAACACAGGGCTAAATAAATGATGCAACTGGTTCCATGGAGTTTTGGCCCAGACAAGAGTTCAGCTGAATGTCACCGGAGCTGTGGGACAGCTCCTGGCCCAGGGCTTGATCCGACACTGGGAGGTCCTTGGCTCCATGGCAACACTGAGATTCTGGGAGGGTTTTGGGGTGGTTTTGGGAAGGTTTTGAAGCCCTCAGGGCATGCAATAGGAGACGTATTTTGGCTACAGTGCTGGATGTCCTGGGCTCTGTGGTATCCAGTGATGGCTCATGTGCTGGTGGAGGCGTCTGCAGGGCTACCGACGGCTTTATGGCTCTTCTTGCCACACAGCACGGGAAGAGCGGGGGTCGAGGAGAGTGGGAGAACGTCAGGCATGACCAAAACCTTCCCAGATGACCCTTCACTGCAGGGGAGTCTGGAGAGGGTTTGGTGACACCAAAGGAGTGGGGTGTCACCCTAAGGAGGGACAGCCCAACCCTTTTCCCTATGGGTGTTGGGGACACCGGGACATAACAGGCAGGGCTGCTGGGGGACAGATGGTACTAGGCACCGGACAGATGGCTCCATCCCAGACATGCAGCAGAGGGGTCGGGAGGCAGGGGGGCCTCCGACGCTGGGCTGGTCCCTGAGGACTCCCTCTGCCGGGCCCCGGCTGGCGTGGGGTGGCCCGAGGGGGACAGGCACCACAGGCCATAAGCGGTGCGGCACCGGTGGGCACCGGGTTGGAGAGGGGACGGACTCGGGCTCGAGGACGTGACGCTCGTCCTGGGGGGGCTGCAGCGGCTGAAGGAGGAGCTACTGGACCGATGATACTGACACCGGTTTGGGGAAAAAGGGTGACATCTGCTCAGGGGGTGGTACCCGGCGGAGGGGAGGGTGACACCTGCTCGGGATGGGATACCGAGTGGAGGTGACACCGATCGGGGCGGGGGGTTACACCGGCCCGGGGGGCGGTACCGGGGAGGCGGTGCCGCAGGTGGAGCTGTCCAGCACCGGCGCTTCCTGAACGTCCGCAGCGCCGGGGGCCGGGGACACCCCCGCTGCCCCCCGCCTCTGCCGGGCACTCCCTATATCCACCCGCCGGGGTCTTGCCTGGCAGAGGGGACACACCTGCCCCGGGCCCCGTGGTCCCGACAGGATCCAGGGCTGTGAGGGACCGGGGTGGGAGAACACGCAAGGGCCGTGGCGAACCGGGCACCGTGTGGCCGGGGTACCCCCGGGGCCTTGGGCATCGACGACCCTTAACCAACCCTTCACACCGTTCCCGTTCCCCCCGCCCCCCCAGATCCTCACACAGCCTCTTGCACAGACCCCCACACAGCTCCCAGGCTCATCCTGTAGCAGGATTTGTGCCCGGCACAGCGCGGTCCGAGCAGAGCTCGGTCTCCCGGCCGTACCCGCGGGTCAGTGGCAGTGGCTGCTGCAGCAGGTCCAGCCCAGAGCTCAGCTTTGCTCAAAGCCGGTTTTATTGAAGTGGGTTAAGTGGCTAATGGGATTGCCGCGGAGGGGCTAAGGCAGGGATTAATGCTGCAGCTATGGGCTGCACATCTCTGAAAGTGCTCCAAAAACATGTGGTTGTGGCACTTGGGGACATGGTTTATTGATAGATTTGGCAGTGCTGGGTTAGCAGTTGGACTTGATAATCTTGGAGGCCCTTGCCAGTCTGAGAATTCTGTGATTTTTCTATGATCTCTGCTTGGACAACAGCTGATTTCTGTCCTTCAGTGCCTGCCCCTGCCCATCTCTCAGCAGTTCTCAGAGCTCCCAGCATCGTGCTGGAGGGAATGGACATCCAGGACAGGCAGAGCTGTGTCTGACTGTGTCTGGCTGGCCTCCACTTCTACCTGCTTGCCCATCCCCTGCCTGCACCCAGCATGACATTATCCTCCAGAGGGGTGGGAGAGGGGAGTAGTGAGACCTCCCTGGGGAAGGACACAGCCTGGTGCCCCGGCAACACGGGTGGTGGCAATGTCCCAGGCAATGACACTGGCTGGTGGGCAGCCCAGGTCCTGGCTGGGGCATGGGGGCTGGAGGGCTGGGCCTGGTGGCTGAATCGGCAGCTTGTTCTCCTCTGAAGGCCCCTTTCTGCCCCGGCTCCCTCTGTTTCTCTTTGGAAAGTTTTATGTTCCTTGTGTCACAAGGAGCCTTTTCTTTGTCGCCCTTCCCGAGCGTGCCAGAGAGGAGGCTGTGCTGGAGAATGGCCATCCCTGGATGGCAGCTCAAGGCTGGATGCTGCAAAGGGCTGCAAGGTGCAGGGAGCAACCTTTGGGGCCAGTTGTTTCACAGTACCAGGACCTGTCTCTTGGCAGGGGCTCAGCTCCTCATGCCACTCACACTCTGGGGTTCCCCCCTCCACCTTCACCCATAAAAATGAAAGATGCTTTGCAGCCCCTGAGTATCTTCCTGGGGATGCCTGGCACATTGCTGCTGCTCCTGGTGTCAGTGCTGTCAGGGTGCTGTCAGTCCCAAGGGTGTCTCAAGGATGATTCCAAATTTGCAGAGCTGTTCTGCATCCCAGCACACCCAGGGAAGGATCGATTCTCCTTTTATTGTATTTATCAGCCTGTTTCAGCTCTCTTACCCCTTCCTGCATCAGAGGCTGCATCAGGGTGCGAAAACAGGCACAGAACAGCAGCAAAAGGCCAGCAGAGGCTGAGGGGTTGTACACATTTTCCATCACTCAGTGTCCATGCTCAGACTCCTGCCTGAGAGATCTGTCCTGGGACACAGGACAGTATGTCATCCCTGACAGGGATCTAAGCTGTGAGATACAGGGGAGAAGCAAATCTTATGTTGCTTATAAAAGTCACTCCAAAATGCTACAATCACAGAACAAAACACTTGCAGAAAAATTTGCTGTTCTTTTGGGAATATGGGAGCTCCTGTGATTGGACCCCTCCAAGCCACAGTGGCAGAGCCAGGGGCTTCAGCCACTCATTGTAGCCCCAGCAGGGCCGGGGATATTTGCAGCTCAGCGCAGGTGATGGATGGCTCCAAAGCGGATCTGTTTCAGTGCTGGGAATGCTCCAGTGACCCCTCTAGGTCATGGAAATGGGGTCATGAAAAGAAACCAGGCTCCAGGTCCCTGTTCATTTCTGGCTGCCAAAATCACACGTGTGAGATGGATTTGGACACGAGGCTGAGGAAGTAGTTCAAGCTCCGGGCACAACAGATGCCTCTTTGAAGGAGATGCCTTCAGGGATATGCTGGCTTGTGTCTCTCCTGGGATGAAGGACACAGCTCAGCCAAGGCTTTTACTTCAGTGTGAACACCCATAACTCTGTGTTATCATCCAAAGGGATCAAATCGCACCTTGCCTCTGGGATTAAAAATTGAAGTTCACTTCCAGACCTGAGCTCTGGAGGCACATGGGATGAGTATCCTCTGCTTGGCTGGGAGACAA
Organism: Certhia americana; assembly: GCA_018697195.1. Lineage (NCBI taxonomy): Eukaryota > Metazoa > Chordata > Aves > Passeriformes > Certhiidae > Certhia > Certhia americana. Next base: position 6,291,552 of record JAGMWU010000028.1, read on the forward strand.
ACACCTCTGGCTGCCCAGGAGGCTTAGCCTTGATGCCCAGGCATGGTTCTGCTGTGGCTGCTTCAAAATATCCTGGCTGGTGCTAAAATACCTCATACACACCTGCTGCTTTCCATTACCATGAGACACAGTGACCCCAAGCTGGTACCCAGGGGAGTGATGGGGCCAAAAACTCACCCAGCAGCAGGAAGTCCCCAAATAAAAGCATCAGGGGCAAGTTCCAAGGCTCCTGTTACCCAGAGGGGGAGCAGCAGCCTGTTCCTAAGAGCTGTTACTGGGCTGAAGGAGAAAATTGCTTCCCTTTTGAGCTAATTGCTCAAAGTAGCTACTGGGTCTATCTGGGTCAAGCCATGACCTGCTTTAGCCAGGCAGAGGCAGCAGGATGCCAGTGTGATGCAGCGTGACACAGCATGACACAGTGTGACACAGCATGACACAGCATGGAGGGGCACTCGTCCACTCCCCTGCCATTGTCACACACGGGGCATATGCCAGGGACACCCAGTGCAGGGGGAAAAGCTTGGATAGGGTAAAATCAGTCTGGAGGTAAAGGAAGACTTCTTTGGGAACAAGGATGGGCTGAATCTTGCCCAGGCATGGTTTTATTTCATGGTGGTTGATGCTGGATATGTAGGGAGCTTCTGGGCAAAGGAGTGGCTCCTTCTGGAGCTGCTGGGGGGAGTAGGGACTTGGCAGGAGTTGCTTTGGTTTATCTCTTTGATGGCATCCCTGGATGTGGAATCCCAGCATGAGGGTCCAGCTGGTGTAACAGGTTAGGGGAGTGGGGACACATCCACATCACCCCTTGGCCATCCCCCAGGAAGCCCATGGCATCTGTAGAGCAGGGTGAAGCCTGGGGAGGGGTCAGTAGTGCTTAGCCAGGCACAGCAGAATCCTTGCAGACACTTGAGGTGTTTGTGGTGGGAAAAGGACTGCTCCGAGCCTGGTTCCCAGCAGGCATTGGCATCTCCTGAGAAGCCTCAACCCTGTGAGTACAAGAGCAGTATTGATTTTCTTGTGGCCAGCGTGGCAGCTTTGGCTTCTGCTGAAGCTGTGGCATTGCTGGTGGGCTCAGAGAGGAAGAAATGGAAGTTGTGTCCTCAAGAGAGAAATCCAGAGTGGAAAAAAAATCTACAAAACCTGGTTACAGCCTTAATGCCACATGTCCAGGGAGCAGGCAGGGCTGGAGGAGTGCTGCTTGCTGGTGGTGCTCAGTGGGTGCTGGGGAAGGTAAGGTCATAGCGTAAATCTAGATCAAGATTTTGCCTCTGAATTATGTGAGCTTGAGACAGATTTTATGGAGCGAGGAGCAGATGATCTCCCTCTGCGTTAGGAGAAAACCCACCAGAACCAGCCACTGGGGCTGGAGGTGTTTGTGTGAGGGACCTTGGGGTGAAATGGTGACTTGGAACCAGTGGTTTCATCGTCCTTGCACCTATGGGGAGGAAGGTTCCCTTATCCCTGGGAGTGTTCAAGGCCAGGTGGGACAGGGCTTGAAATAACCTGGGATAGTGGAAGGTGTCCCTGCCTATGGTGTGGGGTTGGAATGTGATGATCTGTAAGGTCTCTTCCAACCCAAACTGTTCTGTAGTTCTATGAAGGTCAACCTTGTTTGTGTTTTCACAAGGTGTTTTGCAGCTCAAGACTCTGAACTGCTGTCCACAGGCACAGCACTGCCAGAGCAGAAGCTGCTTTAAAGAGAGGGGGAAAAAAGTGTAGAATTGGGGTTTGTAAGTGTGGGTTGTGGGGCACGGCTTAGGAACAGAGGGGAGCTGCTCTGTCCTGATATTCACAGCTATTTTGGAAACATTATGCCCCCGAGAATGAGCTGGTGCTGAGCCCTGGCACTCCCAGGAGTGATCCTTTGTAGGTGTGGGAAATCCCACTGGCACAGGGAAAGCCTTGCCTGGCTCCTGCTGCCCACCTTGCAGCACCCTTGGGTATGGGCTTGTGCCAGCACAGGCCCTCTGTGGTTGCCCCCTGAGCTAGATCTGTGTGCCCACATGGGAGTGGCAGAGCCCCTGTGCCTGCCTCCATCCCACCTCCTACAGTGACTCAAGGACAGATCTGTGCCAGAGCCCCCATGCGCCTGTCCCAGCACTGCCTCCACCCACCTCTGCACAGTGACCATGGCAAACAGAGACAGACAGCTCAGCCAGCATGTGGGGAGACATCCTCTGAAGCATCCCAGTGTTTCAGAGGCTTCAGGGAGAGCGAGCCCAGAGCTGTGTGTGTCAGATTCCTCTGCCCCTTAATCAAAATTGGAAAGACCTTTGTAGCTCCTGGCTGCTGCTGGAATTGGCGCTGCAATTCCTTCATCTCATCCACTGCATCAGCCTTTCTCCCCGTGACCTACGGCTCCATGATCAAATGATCCAGCTCATGTGGGTCTGGAAAAAGGGAATTTGAGTGCGTTCACCCCAGTGCTGCCTGTGGCAGGGACATGGTCATCCCAGGGTTGGGAGAATGTGAGGCACGGTTTGGTCCTTGCAGACCCCCAAAAGCCTGGGGGGAGCAGGGTTCAGGGCAGCTGAGGCTGGGGAAGAGGCAAAACAGGGTGGTTTGGGATATTTTTGGACTTTGTTCATGTAATACCCTCTGCTGGGCAATGCAATGGATGCAGGGCTGAGGCTGGGTTGCTGTTCTCATTGGGGTGATGGAGCCATCTCCCTACACCCCACAGTTTCTCTCCAGCTCTGGAAAAGCTCTGTCTCAGCTGGGTGGTTTGAAAGAGGATGTGGGTGGTGGAGTACCTGGAAGGCTGCATTCCCCAGCCCACCAGGAACAGCCTCCATGGGCTCAGTACATGCTCCAATGCACTCACTGCACTCACCCAACACTAAGCCAGCATCAGGTGGAGAAACCCTTACTATGGTGGCCAGCCTGGAGCAGACGGTCCCCACAGAATACTCTGGGACCCCAAAAAGCTTCCCCTTCTCAGAGGTTTCCCTTCCAGGAGGCTGAGTGAAACTGTGGTGGAGCAACATGAAGAATGTGTGTCCTGGGAGATTTGTGGCACCTGGTCTCTGTGGGACCAGAGCTCCCCATCTTTCTAGAGATCATTTCATCCTCTGGAGAAAACATTTTTCTTTGAGATTTTTTCCTGAAGAGCTGCAGGCGGGAGGTAGTTGGAGGTGAAGCTTTATTCCATGGCTGGTTTCTTTGCGGAGCTCTGCTCTGCCTGCCTGGGCAAATCCTGTGGGTATGAGGAGTGATGAGCTTCTCCACTCACTGCGACTGTGCTGACATCCCTGTCACTGGTGGTGGCAAGGACGGCGCTGCTTGTAGGTGTTTTGGGTGGGATGCAACCCCATCCTTACCACATGGAGAAAAATACTAAGGCAAGGGCGGGAGATGCAGGACACTCTCTGAGGGGTGACATGGAAAGTCACCATGGGGAGAGCAAGATGAGAGTAGGAGCATGGAGAGATGTGGTAGGTGGTACCATGAGGGGGAACATAGGGGATGAGGAGGGCACTCCAGTGTGGTGGTGGGACTCGGACACCAGTAGCTGGAGTCACAGAACTGGTCCTCATGCCACTAGAAGGTAGTAGGAACAGAGACCAAGGTCTGGTGCAGCTGAGGGGCTGTGGGTGCCCTCTCTGTGCTGGGATGTAACAAATCCTCCTCTTCCTCCACAGCCTTTCCAGCAGCTGCCTCACCAGAATGAAGGGGACAGCCAATGTCAACTCCACTGGCCGCAGCCACTACCAGTCTGCCATCCCAGTGCCCCGTGCCATGGCCCATGGCAAACTACACACCACATCTCCTCTGAGCACCCCGGGGTCCCCTGTCCTCTACAGGGCTCCACCCCCTTGGCCAGGGAAGGTTCCAGCCCCTGGTCCCAAGACCCTCAAGCCCAAAGCCACTGGCAGAGCTGCTGGCCATGAGCCAGCTGACCACAGGGAGGGAAGCCCCAGTGTCCCCACTCATGGTGGACAGAAAGCCCTGTCAAGACCCCTGGTGTCCCCTGGGAAATGGCCAGAGTCAGCAGGCAGTGGGAGGAGAGGGACAGGCAGGGTGGGGGAGCCCACTGAGTTGCCCAAAGCTCCCCTAGCACAGGGCAGGGGTGGGGGGCGGCTGGGAGGGTCCCCTGGGAAGGGCAGCGGAACAGCCACAGCAGGGACAGGAGATGAGTCTCATGCTGGCTCACAGGGGAGGGGTCCCATATTTGGGTCAGGGGCCATAACTTTCTCCTCAGGGCCCCCACACAGCCACCCCATTACTGCCACTGTGGCACCCTTCCAGTACCGGTGAGTCCCTGGGGCTGGGGGGGCTGGGGGGGCTGGGGGTGCCTGGGGACATGGGGCTGTGGGGGGCATGGGGACAGAGGGAGGCAGGCAAGCCCAAAAGGAGTGGCCATGGGAAATGATGGGGTTGGGTCAAAGGGCTTTGTACCAAAGGTTCCCACAGGATTTGGGGTGCTTAGGTTCCTAAGGCACCCATGGGAGCTGATGTCGGGCAGGGGATGGACTCTTTGGGGAATGGGGTGCCCTGGGACCCCTTGTCATGAGACCAGTGTCCCCAGACCATGGCAGAACCTATGGCTACACATTCTTATCTCCTGGGGGTCCCCAGACAGTTGCTCACCCTCACCCCCTTCTGCCGGCAGGCTGCAGGAGGACCGGGAGCATGAGAGGGCCACGTTCCCAGGTGATGAGTGTGCTGGTCCTGAGAAGGGATCTGACCCTGACCCCAAGCCCAGAGGCCTGAGTGAGTCCAGAGGGGTTGGTCAGGAATGGGGGTGTTCTGCTGGGGAACAGGGGACAGAGGCTCATGCTGGAACAGGAGCCAGGGCTGGAGGCCAGTGGGATGGTGGGGGGAACCCTCACACTGGAGATGTCCCACCTCCCCTGGGAAAGGCTCATCTGCAGTTCCTGCCTCAGGTGACTTTCATGGCCAAAACCCTACACTGTGAGAAGCACAGGGGACTGACCCCTCCAGAGACAGCACCAGGACACCACTCCAGCTGGCTCCTTTCCAGCCTCTTCCCAGTCTCCCAGCAACCTCCAGAAATGACCCACTTCCAAAGAGCTGGCGTGGAGGGACCGCTGGCTCCCCACACCCACCACCGGGTCACCCCCTTTCTTGAGGGCTGAATACAATCTCCCTGCTGCAATGCTGAGGCCACCCCAGTCCCTTCTGGCGCTTGCTCTGGAAGGAGATTTTGGGGAGGCGGGTCCAGAGAGGATGCTGGGGTGGTGGTTGCCAGGGCAGCGGCAGCAGAGGATGGCAAGGATGCTCCAGAGATGGGCAGGGAAGGGGAAAAAGAGCCGGCAGCTTCACCGGGTGATTTGAAGGGACAGATGTCAGTCAGATCCACGGTGGCTCCTGGCAGAGCCCGGCTTTGACCTGGGGTCCCAGCACCTCAGTCAGAGCATAATGAGTGCTGAGCCCTGATTTGGAAAGTGCTGAAGCCAGCGGCAAGTGGGAGGCTGTTGCAGGAGAAAGCAGGAGGGAGCAAGCAGGGCTGGCATGCGCCCAGTGCAGCTGCCCTGCTCCTTGGAGAGGTTCTGGGATAAAGCTGAGCACTGGGGAAGGGGCCAGATCCTTTCCCTCACTCCATGCCTGCTCCAGCTTCCCCGGCCCACAGCACCTCCCACGGCTCCGCTGGGCCCAGCCAGGGGGAACAGGGGACATTGGGAGGGACCCCAAGAATCACCTCACCAGCCCCAAAATGAAACAACACCCACAGATTTGCCTCCTACCGCAGGCTAAACACCGAGGAAACAGCCCTCCCCTGAACGCTGAGTGGTTTTGGGGTGCAGTTTGTGCACCCATGCTGCCCCAGCAGCACTTCTTAGTGCAAACCACCCTTTTTTTGGGCACCTTTTACTGTCCCATCCAGGCGCAGTTATATTGGGACTCTGCAGCACTATGGCGGGCTGAACCCCGGATCACCAGCCTGGGGGGTGGGCTGGGGGACTCGTTCCAACCCCGGTCCTCCCGTCCTTATCTCGGCAGCAGAGATGGGCTCTAATGCAATATTTCCCGGCGGTTGCCATGACAGCCCGCGTGAGGTCACCAAATAGACTTAATTCACCCCTCCCAAGGGACGGGTAATTAATGAAAAATGATGATAACCAGATCCCACTCCCCTTCTTCCCCCCCGCCCCCCGCACTTAATTCCCTAACATCAGTCGAGAGGCCCCGCTGGGTTTGAGGGACAGTGTCCCTCAGGGGGTCCCTGGGGCCACCCTGGGCTTTTGCTGCACATTTTGGGGAGAAACGGGGATGCTCTGGCCCCCCGGGAATGGGTGCACAATGTCTAGGTGGGTGTGGGGTCCATGGCAGGCGGGACAGAGGGTGCTTCAACGCAGAGCGCTGGGGCGTGGGACCCCCGCGCTGGTTTCATCCACCTCCCCACCCAGCAGCCAGCACGTCCCTGCCTGCGAGGGGCTGCGGAACGAGGCCGGTAGGCCGTGGTCGCTGGGGGTCGCGGGGGCCATTTCTGGCTCCGTGCTCGCCAGCTTCATGCCTCGCCCCAGAGGTCCCGTGTCATGGCAGGGCCCTGCACCCAGCGCTGTCCCCGGGGTCCCGCTCGGCCCCTCCGCCCTCAGAGCTCCACCGCGCGCGCCCCCGCCCGGCCCCGCCCCGCCGCGCGCGCCCCCGCCCCGCCGCGCGCGCCCCCCCCAGCCGCGCGCGCCCACGCCCGCGGCCCCGACCCGCCGCGCGTGCACCCCCCGGCCCGCCCCGCCGCGACGAGCCCCGCCCGGCCTCCGCCCCGCCCGCGCGCGACCCCCGCCCCGGCCCCGCCCGCCGCGCCGCCCCCGCCCGGCCCCCGCCACGCCGCGCGCGCCCCTTTCCTCTGCCCTCGAGCCGCGCGCGCCGCGCCCCGCCCCTGCCGAGCCAGAGGTGGGGGGGGGCCTTTTTGTTCGACTTTGACATTCCGATGGTCGCCGGTCTGAGGCGGCGGAGAGGCTGGTGGGGCTGCGCCGTTACCCCCCATCCCTCCGCGGCCACCCCCTTCCCGCTCCGACCCGGCCGTGGGACGGGCGCTGACGGCGCTCGCCTCGTCTCGCACGGTGTGGCCTCGGTGCCGCAGCAACGGCCCGCAGCGCCCGGAGGGTTAAATTGGTTTTGCAGTGCGGGGATGCTGGGGAGCAACTCAAGACCATTCCCGGACTTGGAGTGGGAGAGGAGGAGGTGAGGGCGGCAGCGGGCCGGCGGAGCCCGACGGCAGCACAGTGATGCCGAAAGCGGGCAGGAGAAGACGGCGACGGCGGCGGCGGGGCCGCGGTTGGCGCGAGCTGCGCGTCTTCAGGGCGAACAGCGCGGAGGGGCGGCTCGCCGCCGGCTCCAACCTGCGCAAGCAGAAGTCGCCACCACTCGCCTTCCTCAACGACGCCGAGAAGGAAGCGGCCAGCTCTATGAGCCGTGGGCGACGACATGGCCAGGCGGCAGACAACGGGGGGACGGCCGGCGGGAGGGGGGCGGGCGCGGCGGCCCCCGGCGGGCGGGGGAGCGACGCATGTCGCGGAGCGTGTCCCGCTCCGAGCACTAGCTGTGTCGCCGCGCCCCGCCGGCCCCGCCAAGCCCCTCCGACGGGAAGCCGAGCAAGCCGCATCCCCCGCGGGCACCTACGCGAGGTGAAGACCCTCAGAAGGCACCCGATGGCGGGCGGCGGCCGCAATGTGCCGACGAGAGTGCAGGTGGGAAGGGGGCCGTGCAGTGGAGGCGCGCAACGAGGAGAAGCCGTACATGAAGTGCGATCCCGAGATGGTGGTGACGGTGCTGGGGACATGGAGCAGCTGCTCTTCAGCCAAAGGAGGGAGGTGAGTGCGGCCGGCTCGACTGCCGGGCCGACGTCGAGTGAGGGGAAATGGCCAGAGTGGCAGCTGGGAGGAATCTGGGCTCCTGACACTCCGTGAGGACCTACGGAGTGGCCATCTCGGGTCTTGAAATGACGCGAGGGGAAAGGAGCTCTGTCCACCAGTCACTTAGAATCACGCAGGTTTGGGTTTGAAGACGTCAAGTTTCCTGGTTCCACTCCCTGCCCACAGGCTAGGGACACCTTCCACGGACCTGGTTCTGTTACTAACCCGCAACCAATGCCTTGGCCATTGCCGAGGATGAGGCAGCCACCCACCCACTCCTTGGGCAACCTGGGCCAGAACTTCCCCCACTCACAGGGGAGAGTCTTCCCGTATCAATCTACACTGCCGCCTGCCCTCTGTCATGGAAAGCCCATTTCCCCTTGTCCGGTCAAATAGGTCCTGGTCTAAAGTCACTCTCCAGCTCTCCTGGATCCCGTTGGGGCACTCTTAAAAGGGGCTTTAGGGTTCTCCCCGAGCTTTCTCCAGCTGAAAACATCTAGACTCTCCCAGCTGGCTCCGGCGAGGGGCTTCCGTACTGTTTATCTCCAAGCATGCATGGGGAGGTGTGCTGTCAGATGCCTCTTTGCCTTGGAGAAAGGCCGTTCTCCTCACAAGGAGCAGTGGAGGTGGGTGGAGATCGGTCCTCCCCAATGTGTATTGTTGGTAGTCCCTGGTCTCAACCACCACCAAGCCGAGGCGGCTGAACATCGGATGCCACAGCTGCTCCCCACCATCAGCGTGGCTTGCCCTGGGTGGTGACCTTGAGGAACAGTGATGGTGAAGTGCCATGGAGGGGTCCATGCATGCTGCTCACTTTTGGGCAGATACGATACTCCACTGAGGGTTGGGGCTATCTCTGGTAGAGGAGGTTTCTCCAAGGAATGCTGCTGCAGGGTTGCAGAGCAGTTGTCAGGCTGCTGGCTTCATGCGCTTTGCGATACCTGTGGGTTTATCCCTGCGTTGTTGTGTGCATAGTGGGTTCCCTGAGAACATACGAGCACTGGTGCAGTGCTTGGCGTTTTTTGTTGCCCCAGACCTCGACCTGCCCCGTAGCAGATGCAGCAGGGGTCTCAGTAGGGTGAGCCAAGCCGTGCCTTTCTCTCCTGCTGCATGGCTGATCTCTAGGAATTGTGGCTGCTTCAGCAGCCTCTGCTTCACGTTGACACCCTTTTCTTCCTGCATCACAATCAGTAGTGCCTGGGGTCTGGGATGGACAATTGCACTCTGTGGGGGTGTGGCTCTCTTGAAGAGCTGTGTTGGTCTGGCAAAATGGCATGAGGAAACGTGCAAGTGGAGGAGCCTGCACGCCATCAGGTGCTCGCAGTGCTCAAGCTGCTGGCTGTAAAGCCCTGGTGTTTGGGGCAGGGTAGGGGAAGAGCAGCAGTAAGGCGCTGATGGACAGTCCCTTCAAGTTCCGTGGCCTGGGGACTCTTTTTTAGGGGGCCAGGAGTCTCTGGTACTGAGCGGCATGAGAAGATTGCATTGTCATTGCTGGGATGAAGAGGAAGGGGAGATTTTGCACCAGCTGGGGTCTGGGGGAGGTCGGTTTGGAGATGTGGAAGCAAGCTGGGAGTGTGTGTGGCGCCAGGACTGAATAGCTGCACTTGCCAAGTTCACTTTCCCTGCATAACATGGCCTGACAAGGGCTTTGGGGTGTAGTAGCCCCAGCTCCATGCAGGGCTCTGCAAGGCATGCACCAGTGGTGCTGTACCACACAGGCATGGAGGCCGCCCAGACTCATTGCACTTTGTCCCGGGCGGTGCCAGCCACGAGGGGAGCAGCAGTGCCCTCCTTGGCCGGGTCGTCATGATGCGGCGCATCCCAGGCAACAAGTGAAAGCAACAGAGGCTGAGGAGGTCAGCCCAGTTGCGTTGGGGTCAGGCTCTCCAGGCTGCCCCAGGGAATTGACTTATGGGACTAACAGACTCC
>JAGMWU010000028.1:6302434-6361969 GCA_018697195.1 Certhia americana
TTCGAGAGGCCCCGCTGGTTTGGGGACAGTGTACCCCGCATGGTCCCTGGGGCCACCCTGGGCTTTTGCTGTCACATTTTTGGGGGAAAAACGGGATGCTCTGCCCCCCTGGAATGGGTGCACAATGTCAATGGATGGGTGTGGGGTCCAGGCAGGCGGGACATGAGGGTGCTTCACGCAGATGCTGGGGCGTGGACCCGCGCTGGTTTCAATCCCCCCCACAGCAGCCAGCACGTCCCTGCCTTGGCGAGGGGCTGCGGAACGAGGCCGGTAGTCCGTGGTCTCTGGGGGTCGCCGGCGGGCCCATCTTCTGGCTCCTTGCCGCGCCAGCTTCATGCCTCGCCCCAGAGTCCCGGTCATGGCGGGCCCTGCACCCAGCGCTGTCCCCGGGGGCTCCCGCTCGGCCCCTCCGCCCTAAGGCCCGCCGCGCGCGCCCCGCCCGGCCTACCGCCCCGCCGCGCGCGCCCCCGCCCCGCCGCGCGCCAGCCCCCGCCCCGCCGCGCGCGCACCCCGCCCGTCCGCCGCCCCGCCGTGCGCCGCGCCCCCTCCCGGCCCGCCCCGCCGCGCGCGCTCCCTGTCCCCCCGGCCGCCGCCCCGCCGTGTCTTGCGCGCCCCCGCCGGCCCCCCGCCGCCGCGCGCTGTCCCCCGCCCGGCCCCGCCCCGCCGCGCGCGCCCTCTTCTTCCCTGCCTCCGCGGCCGCGCGCGCCGCGCCCCGCCCCCTGCCCGCGCCAGAGAGGGCGTCCCTTTTTGTTCGACTCATGTCTGACATCCGCTGGTTCGCAGTGGCCTGCCGGCGGCGGAGCGGCGAGGTGGGGCTTCGCCGCTTACCCCCCCCTCCCCCCTACTCCGCGCCACCCCCTTCCCGCTCCGCCCCGGCTCGTGGGACGGGCGCTGACGGCGCCTCTCCCTCTGTCTCGCCCGGTGTTTCCTCGTGCCGCAGCAACGGCAGCAGCGCCCCCGTGGTTAAATGGTTGCAGGATGGCGAGTGGATGCTGGGCAACCTCAAGAACCTTCCCGACGTGGAGCTGGGAGAGGAGGAGCGCGGCTTTCGGCGGAGCCCCGACGGCAGCACCGTGATGCCGAAGCGGGCGAAGACGGCGACGGCGGCGGCGGGGCCGCGGGGCGCCGAGCTGCGCGTCTTCAAGGCGAGCAGCGCGGAGGGGCGGCTGCCTGCCGGCTCCAACCTGCGCAAGCAGAAGTCGCTCACCAACCTCGCCTTCCTCACCGACGCCGAGAAGAAGCGGCAGCTCTATGAGCCTCGTTGGAGCGACGACATGGCCAAGGCGGCAGCACCGGGGGCGACGGCGGCGGGGGGCGGCGGGCGCGGCGGCCCCCGCGGGCGGGACGCGCCCGCCATGTCGCGGAGCTTGTCCCGCTCCGAGCACTCGCTGCTGTCGCCGCGCCCCGCCGGCCCCGCCAAGCCTCCTCCCGCCGGGAAGCCGAGCCGCATCCCCCGCGGGCCCTACGCCGAGGTGAAGCCCCTCAGCAAGGCCCCCGAGGCGGGCGGCGGCGGCAAGTGCGACGACGAGTTGCTAGGTGGGAAGGGGCCGGCAGTGGCGGCGGGCACCGAGGAGAAGCCGTACCTGAAGGTGGATCCCGAGCTGGTGGTGACGGTGCTGGGCGACCTGGAGCAGCTGCTCTTCAGCCAAATGCTGGGTGAGTGCGGCCGGCTCGACTGCCGGGCTCGACGTCGAGAGGGGAATGGCCAGAGGTGGCAGCTGGAGGCATCTGGGCTCCTGACACTCCGTGAGGACCTCACGGAGTGGCCATCTCGGTGTCTTGAAATGAAGCTGAGGGGAAAGGAGCCTCTGTCTCCCCAGTCACTTAGAATCACAGCATGGTTTGGGTTTGAACAGACGTCAAAGCTTATCCTGTTCCACTCCCTGCCACAGGCAGGGACACCTTCCACTGGACCTGGTTGTTCCTACCCCTGTCCAACCACTGCCTTGGCCATTGCCGAGGATGAGGCAGCCACAGCTTCTCTGGGCAACCTGGGCCAGAGCCTTCCCACCCTCACAGGGAGAGTTCTTCCCAGTATCCCATCTAACCCTGCCGCCTGCCCTCTGTCAGTGGAAAGCCATTTCCCCTTGTCCTGTCACTATAGGTCCTTGTCTTAAAGTCCCTCTCCAGCTCTCCTGGATCCCGTTTGGGCACTAAAAGGGGCTTTAGGGTCTCCCCAGAGCTTTCTCCAGGCTGAACACCTCTAGCTCTCCCAGCCTGGCTCCAGAGCAGAGGGGCTCCAGTCCTGTTTATCTCCAAGGCATGCTTATGGGAAGGTGCTGTCAGCTGCCTCTTGCCTTGGAGAAAAGGCAGTTCCTCCTCACAAGGAGCAGTGGCAGGTGGTGGAGCTCGTCCTCCCCCATGTGTCTTGTTGGTCGTCCCTTGTCTCAACACCCACCAAGCACGATGGAGGCTGCACAGCCGGGTGCCACAGCTGCTCCCCACCATCAGCGTGGCTTGCCCTGGGGGTGACCTTGGGAAGCTGCTGGTGCAGGTGCCATGTGAGGGGTCCATGCTGCTGCTCCATTTTGGGCAGATCCGCTACTCCACTGAGGTCTGGGGCTCTGGTAGAGGAGGGTTCTCCAAGGATGCTGCTGCAGGGTTTGCATGAGCCAGTTTCAGGCTGTGGCTGCCTGCGCTTTGCTATCCCTGTGGGTTTGATCCCTGAGCTTGTTGTGTGCATAGTGGGTTTCCATGAGAACAACGAGCACTGGTGCAGTGCTGGCTGTGCCCCAGACCTCGGAACCTGCCCCGTCGCAGGCTGCAGCACTGGGTCTCAGTACGGGTGAGCCCAGCCGTTGCCTTTCTCTCATGCTGCATGCTGATCTCTAGGAATTGTGGCTGCTTCAGCAGCCCTCTGCTTCACGTTGACACCCTTTTCTTCCCTGCATCCCAACCAGTAGTGCCTGGGGTCTTGGCTGGACAATGACTGTGGGGGCTTGTGGCTCTGAAGAGCTGTGTTTGGTCTGGCAAACTGGCATGAGAAAGTGGCAAGGGAGCCCTGCACAGCCATCATGGTGCTCGCAGTGCTCAAGCTGGCTGGCTGTAAAGCCCTGGTGTTTGGGGCAGGGTAGGGGAAGAGCAGCAGTACAGGCAGGACTGATGTGTCCAGTCCCTTCAAGTTCCGTGCCTGGGACCTCTTTTTAGGGGGCCAGGAGCTTCTCTGGTACTTGAGCTGGCCTGAGATGCATTGTCCTTGCTGTGTGATGAAGAGGAAGGGGAGACATTTGCCCCAGCTGGGGTCTGGGGGAGGTGGTTTGGAGATGTGGAGCAAGCTGGAGTGTGTGCTGGAGCCAGGCACCTGAAAAGCTGCACTTGCCAAGTCCACTTCCCTGCATACACCTGGCTGCTCCAGGAGCCTTTGGGGTGTCGTAGCCCCAGCTCCAGCAGGGCTCTGGCACAGCATGCACCAGTGTGTGCTGCCACACAGGCATGGAGCCTCCCAGACCATTGCCCTTGGTCCCTGGCTGTGCCCAGCCACGAGGGGAGCAGCAGTGCCCTCCTTGGCAGGGTCTGTCCTGATGCTGGGGCATCCCAGGGCATACAAGTGGAAAGCCACAGAGGCTTGAGGAGGTCAGCCCAGTTGCGGGGGTTCAGGCTCTCAGGCTGCCCCAGTGAATTTGTCACTTATGGGACTAACAGACTGCCACTCCCTGATGTTGGGGTGTCTGGGGGAGTCTCAGTGTCCCCCCATAATGCTCTGCTCTTAGGTGGGAGTTTCCTCAGCATCCCCAAGAGAAATCCTTGCAGGACTGGCACATAGGAGTGACTCCCAGAGATCCAAGAGAGGATCTCGTAGAGTGTGCACACTCTGACGAAGATCATGGTTCTAGAAGTGCTCCTGGAAACTGATTCGGTTTCTGGGGTATTGCTAAGCCTCCACCTGCATCAGTCAGGGCTGACTGACCTTGGGAGGTGTTGAATATTCCTTTGAACTGCACTTAGCCTCTGAAGACTTGGTCAGCTGGTCTGTGAGGCCCAAACTCTGCCAGATCTGTCCTCTGTGTATTTCCAATAATTTTCCAAGACATATGGACTGACAGGCTTCCTGTTGGGGTGGGATTGACGGCTGTATCCAGAGTTGGATGGGGAGAGCGCCTGGGGTGGACACAGCAGGAGCTTCACCGTGCAGAAACTTCCCTTCGATGGGGTTGTACTTTCCATTCATGGGAGTTGTGATGTTGAATCACACCTACTTACCCAGGCCAGCCATGCCCTGGCACATCCATGACAGCCTTTGTGGTGGGAATGCCACCAGGAGCCTGGAATGTGGGGAAGAAGGAGCAGTGTGACAGTGGTGCTGGCACAGCCACAACTCGAGAGTGTGTAGACACATGCTGAGCCTCCAGACCTCTTTGCTTGCAATCCAGGTGGATGAAATCTTCCCCAGTGGTGATGGTACCTTCCACAGCCTGGTTTCCCCAGGAAGAAGTGGTTCCTGTGGTGGAGATGTACCCAGAAGGAATGGGATGCCAGGAGAGTTGGATTCAGGAGAGTGGGCTTCACTTCTACCCTGCCAGGGTTGGTGAGGAGCACCAGGAGAGGGGCTTTCTCCTGGTTGCTACAGGAGATGCTTGGGAGGGAGGAAAGGAAGGTCTCTGCAGTTTCCATCAGTCCCTTTGGCAAAGGGACATCAGCCTAAGCTGTGTGGCAATGTCTGCTGAAGGACACCCTATCCAGAGTGGCATGGAAGGACCCTCAAGCTTGGTTTTTGCTGGGAGGAGACAGACAGAAATTGCGGGGACTTCCAGCCTCTGCAGATATGGTTGTCCTTGAACTGCTGACATGTGTTGAGAAGCCTGTGCCGCTTCTGAGCTCATGGCCCTGCCAGCCACAGTGGCTCCCACAGACCTTGTGTGTCTTTGGTCTCCACACTTGCATTCTCATGTCTACCTCATTCTTCTCCTGCCAGAAGCATTCCCAAGCCTCTCTTGGCCAAAAATATAGTTTATTCAGTAATGGCCAAATGTTACCTCTCATTCAGTCACTGCTGCTGCCTCATCTGTTTGATGGCACTGAAGCCTTTGTAGCTGAACCATGTTTAAAGAGCAGCCTGCGCAAGCCGGGAGAGGTCACCGGCACACAGCAACCACATGTGCTTTGTAGAGACTATTTCCATCATCCAAATTATACATTTTGCATCAACCAAAGGCTGAGGCTTCTCATTGAAGCTGGCTGGCAGCTGGGGTTGCTAATTGCGCCATTTCCCAACCACAGGATGGAGGGCATGTGGCCAGCGTGGTGGAAGAGCTGGTTGTGCAGAGCTCACCATACCCGTGTCCACATGTGATGGACAGGACTGTGCAGGTGTAGGGGCTTTTTTTGTACGGGCTGTGCATGTGGTGCCTGGCATGATGGTTGCACTTACCTAGAGCTCCCCAGAGCACCTCCAAGATCCTGCAGCTGCTTTCTGCAGCCATTTCCTTGTCCATCTCTTGCTGGATGTGATGCCTCTTAAGTGGCTGCTAATTCGCATCAACAAATAAGTGGTAAGTGGGTCTGCAACCCAGGTGGACACACGTGAGATCCCAGTGGAGATGGTGTTCCCTGAAATGCTCTCTGCAGGGGTCCGCAGCCCTGCCAAACTCTCCAGTTGCAGCTATAACCCTGCAGTCCTCGGATGGGCCATGCTACCCTTCCCAGGTGGCCCAGCAGGGATGTCCCTGCTGGGCAGTACATACCCGCGGGGAGTCAGTACCCTCATGGTGCTCACAGGCAGGCAGGGCAGAGCCCGGCTGTGCTCAGGCTGGCATTGGGTGGGCAGTGGGTGCCAGCAGCCCCTCAATGGTGGGGAGCAGAGCCAAGGGCTGGAATGGGCAGATGGGCTCAGTGACAGGCAGGAGCTGCATGTTGCATCTGACTCTGGTTTAGAAAGTAAACTACAGTGCAGAAAAGACTGGCATCTGACATGTCCCAAGCAAGGACATTCCTGACCCTAGTGGAGATGTGAACCAAGTTACTCCCTTCTGGTTGCCATCCTTTCTGGGAAACACATGGCATAGGATCAAAGAAGCACTTCTGCCTCATGGAATTCCTCCCTGTGCCCCATGTTATTCCTGCTGGTTTAATTAAGCACTAATGTCCCCGTGGCAGCACTGGGCAGCAGTTGCCAGGCTCCCTGGCAGGAGACCATGAGGAGGTCAGAGACCAAGTAGCTCTTCACAGTGATGAGAGCAGGTTATTGCCTTGTAAAGTGCTGTGGCTGTCCAGATACCACTATTGTCATTCCTCTCTTAAGGTCCCTGTGTGACAGCATCTGTGTGATGAGGCCATTGGGATGTGGATTCATTTTCTTTTGCCCATGGAGCTGGACTCCTGCCTTTGGGGTATAAGTGAGGAGAAAGGGGAGTGGTGCACAGTTGTGTTACTGCTTCCAGCCTGCTCTCAGGAGCTGACAGCAAGTAGTAGATGTCTGCTTTCCTCAGCTAAGATAGCTGCAGTGGCTGGGGAGAAGATCTGGAAATGGTATCCAAGGGCCACAGAGCTTCTGGTGAAACTGTTTGGGATGTACCTTGTTACCAGTGATTACGGCAGTGTGGAAAAAGGGATAAGAAAAAAATAAATCTAGATTTGTCTTCCAAAATTTTCCATGGAAAGGTAGCAGAGCAAACACTTAAAAAACCCCACGTATTTGGTGATGCACTGCTGAAACAAATTTCTTCCCAAAGAGCCTGAAAATCCCTGTTCAAATGGGGCTTTCCCAGTGACTACCTATATCTTGCCCCCAATTCCAACCATGTCTAAAAAGAAAATATGTAAATTAACAGAAAACTATGGCAATTCTGGAGTGCTATTTGGGATCTGCTGATGGGATGTGTCCACAGTGGGACCTGGGTGATGCCCCCTCAAGGTTTTACAGTCCCATGGGTGTGACTGCTGAGTGCTGCTGGGATGGGTTGAGTCCTGCATTGTCCTGGTGCCTCAAGAGCAGCATGCTTCCCTGTGGGTGGCACTTAGGGAATCATTGGCAGTTGTGGGTCTTTCTGGAGAGCATCTTCCACATGCCCTGTTCCAAACTTTGTGTATTTGGCTTCTCATGCTGTGGCATGTGTCTCTGTGCCCACAGCACTCCCTTGTCACATGTACCCCCACCATCAATTGCCCTGTTGTGTCCACTTAGGTTCCCAGGTTTTTGTCTTCCTGCAGCTTTTCATGGCGCCAGAAAACAACATCCCTGGTCCCTTCTACCTGCAGACGCCCCTGCCTGCTCTCACTTGGGCATCTGAGAACAGCATTTGGCTGATGCTTGTTCCCATTGCACAGGGGAGGATTTGATCCAGCTCAGCATAGAACCAGAGCCTGCACCCTCTGAGGTGTGTAACCTGTGAGTGGTGCCAGCCTCCAGTGCCAGCCCGTTTGCTGTGACCAGCATGTGCCTCCTGGCTTTCCTGGCTCAGCCACAGGCATGACCGGGTGGTTTGTTGTAGGGCCACAGTCTTGGGATCAAGATTGCCTGGCTGTGCTGTGTCAGGTGGATCCACTGGTACATCCTCTGAATCAGTCACT
This sequence comes from Certhia americana, assembly GCA_018697195.1. Classification (NCBI taxonomy): domain Eukaryota; kingdom Metazoa; phylum Chordata; class Aves; order Passeriformes; family Certhiidae; genus Certhia; species Certhia americana. The sequence goes on from JAGMWU010000028.1 coordinate 6,309,941, forward strand.
TGTCTGGTCCAGAGTGTCTTTTGTGGCACTGTGCTTGTGGCTTTTGGTGCTCTGCATGTGCAGTGAGTGTCCTGGGGTAAAGTGCATGTGTGGTGTTTCTAGTACTGGTGACCGCAGTCCTGGGCTCTGTGTGTGTACTGGTACTGGTGATAGTGGTGTCCTGGGCTGTTCTGGTGACAGCTGTGCAGTGGACTCTGTGTATGTGTGGTGTTCTGGTACCTGTGACAGCAGTGTCCCGGGGCCGTGTGTGTGGTGCTGCTGGTACCAGTGACATTGGTGTCCTGGGCTGTCTGTGTGCAGTGTTCCTGGTACTGGTGGCAATGGTGAAGCTGCTGAGCGTGCATCCACTCCCTGGGTGGAGTGGGGATGGCTCCATCCCTCTGTGGTATCGGAGTCCTTGTCCTCTCCAGGCTTCACACCTTAACTGTGTCTCATGCAGATCTGTGGGGACACAGGAGATCAGATACAGTGCTGTTCTGCCATATCCCCCACCCTGCAAAGTCACGTCCTCCTCCAGACATACGAAGCAGCTCTCCCAGGGGAGCCAGGGAAAGGGTTGCCAGTTCTCTGGCTGAAAAGCAGTGAGCTTGGGAAGGTAGAGGATGTGTGAGGCTCGGAGCTTGACTGGGAGGCTGAATGTTTCCTCATGGTGGGGTGGAGGGGTAAAAGGGAGAGCAGGGCTTGCCCACGCTGCTGCATTGCAGCTCGGAGCAGGGAGCTGAGCAGGAGGGGAGCTGGGAAGGCAGGGATGCTGCAGCCGTGAAGCTAGGAAGTCAGGGGATGCTGCATTGCAGAGCTGACATTAGAAGCTGTGCAAATAGAGATGTCTTGTGTCAGGGCGGGTGTGACACTGAGGAGTGGTGTCCAGTGCCCACCAATTTTCTGGTCCTTCCTCTAATCCAGTTCTTCCACATTTTGTTTCACACCAGGATTTCTCTCATTCCTTGCATTGGTATTTGTCTTGTTCAATTGAGGGTATAATGTATTTTTTATTAATTCAGGAGGAGGACTGAGATTCATTTCCCACTGAAGGGCCTGCTGGAATCCACATGGGGAAGCTGAGCAGAAGCTCAGCATGATTGGGCAGGACATTTTCCTCACTCCTGGGAGCAGCTATGGATCAGGGAGGTGGCTCCAGAGCCTTGTGGCCCTGGCACAGCATGGCTTGTGAGCTCCCTCAATGGGGGACCTGAGCAGACCTTGGGGACACATGTGCGCCCTGAGCAGACCTTGCTGGACATGTGCGTCCACCTCTGTAGATATGTGAGCATGCCAGCATGTTGGGAGCACAGGATTTTCCAGCTGGTTCAGGTATCAGTGATTCTTAATCACTCCACATTGCTCTGGTGTTGTGTCAGCCGTGTTGTCTCTCTTCTAAGCTGTCCTGCTCGTCCAGAGGTGGGCACTTTGCAGTCCTCCTCTGTACCTGTGAGGGTCTGGGCTCAAGCATCCCCCTGAAATTACAAAGATTTTATAGCAAATCCAGAAATTAATGTCTGAAGATGTAAAGGCAGGGCCTGCCTTCCCCTCTGGCTGGATGTTGCCCAGTGGGTAGGGCGGGGATGGTGAGCTGGCTAGGAGGGAGCCAGGAGGTGCCTTTCAATGGGGAACTGAAATTGAGGGTTTGAGCTGTGGTCATGAAGCCATGGTTCCCTTGGCAGGTTGCGAGTCTGCCTCGCAGCCGCAGGTGATGCAGCGGGAGGATCAGTTGGGCTCTGTGCCAGCTCATTGGCTCACCAGTCAGCTGGCTTTGGCTGTGGGATCACAACCTCTCTTGCTTGGTGAGCTAGATGGATGGCTCATGGCTGAGGACTTTGTTGAATCTGCTGGAGGTTCTGATTGTTTTCATGTAACCCAGAAAAACGGGTAGAGCTGTGCTGTGAGTGCTGCAGCCTGTGCTGTGTGAGCTGAAGGGGAAATTGTAGAACTGTAGAATGGTTTGGGTTAAACCATTAGAGATCATCTTGTTCCAACCCCTGCCGTGGGCCAGGACACATTCCACTAGCCCAGGTTGCGCCAAGTCCTGTCGAACATGACCATGAAGATTTCCAGGGATGGGGCAGCCACAGCTTCTCTGAGCAACCTGTGCCAGGGCCTCACCACCATCACAGGGAAGAATTTCTTCCTAATCTCTAGTTTAACCCTGTTTCATTCAATTTAAAGCTGTTCCCCCTAACTGCAGCATGGCAGATGGGTAGTGCCATACCTTTAGCATGGTAAAAAAATTAGAACCACCTTTATTTCTCATGCCAGCCCTGCTGGCTGCCAGCCTGCATGCTTGGTGTCTGGAGGAGCTGCATGTCCCACCTCTATGCATTTTATGCAGGGTTGTGTCATCAGGAGTGACAAAGCTGGCAGTGAGACCCTGCAACCAGATAAACTTGTTCAAGAGCCCCCAGTCATGGCCAAACCTAGCCCTTACTGGTTCTGTTGTGAGCCCAGACTGCCTGAAGCTTACACCTTTGCTTTGTCATGGGCCTCAAGCGTCCTTGGCACTGGCTTTGCCCCAGCCTGGCTCTCCCAATTCCATGAGCTGGCTTGAAGCATCTTCAGAGCTGTGGTACAGGTACAACTCTGTTGCTGGCTATTTATAGCATGTGAGCTTCCAGCGTTGCTGTGCACTGAGAATAACTCGCTGAGGAGACACTTCTCAAAATCACACATCCGTCGCCCATGCGCAGCGTTATCGTCTCAGGCTTCCCACGTGTCAGCTTGGGGTCTGCCTTGGTCCTGTGCCAGCCCAGTTTGACACTAAAATGGGTTTACTCTGATGTTTTTTCTGGACTGGAGGTTCAGCTGTTTAATCATGGCAGGGCTTTGTGGCCCAGTCGTTGTCAGGACATCATCAGCTTTTGCAGGGAGCATGGTGGGGAGCAATTTTGGCTTTGTAAAACCCATCTCACAGAGAGCAGCCCTTTCATAGCCCAGCATGTGAGATTCAGGCAATGGTAGGGAGGGATGTACATGCGGAGCACAGGAACCTGCTCTTCAGGCTGGAACCTGTGATGATGAAACTCATCAGCTGAATGAACCCCTTGGGCTGGAAGTGTTAGTTGCTGCTGGGGTATTTCCAGTTCATTTTATCTCTGGCCTGGTGTTACGTTTCCAAGCTGATGCAAACGAGTGGAAGAATAGATAGCAGCTAATTCACATTGATTGCTGTGATGCTGGAGCTCCCCGAGGTGAGCTGGGGTAGCAGAAAACGTGCTGTGGGCCATTTGATGGGGTGAGCACATCCCTCCCTGGCTGTTTCCTGGTGTGGTGCTGCAGGGGATATGTTGTCAGCCTCGTGGATGCTTGTTCCCATGTTCCGAGGTTTCTCCCGGTTTTGATGGTTCAGAGCCCCAAGGCAGCATTGCCAGGGTGGGTACAGAGTCATGGGCTAAACTGGCAGTGGTGAAATTAGGTAAGGCAGGGTTGTTTTGGCACGCTCCAAGGGGGGAGCACTGCATTGTGCGAAGGAAGACAACAAAGTTCCCCTCATCTTAAAAGCAGGAGGAAAGGCATTTGACAGATTCTGGCTGAACCTGGGGCTGTCTAGCTCTGCCAGGGCAGGACCAATGTGGAGCCAGGCATGCTGAGGCCACCGTCGGCACAGGACCCCTGGCCATCCAGCTGTGGCCTTTTACAGCAACCTTGCATTTAGCCTCCAGACCTTCTCTGCACCAAGGAAGTGACAGGGAGATGGCTCCAAACTCCCAACAGGCAGTGCAGAAGCAAGGGAAATAATGAAGTTCAGCTTCCTCCCATCCCAGCAGGGAGGACGGACAGATGATGTCCTGAAAATTTCTGCTGCTGTGAGCCCTGAGGAGCATGTGCTGAATCCTGAGAAGCTGGACTCACTTTGCAGCCAAACTGTGCAGGGCTTAAGGTTTCTGCAGACTGAAGGGTAGGAGTAAATTGAGTCTGGCTCTGTTGGTGCTTGGCATGGGGCTTTCTGTCCTGCTGGATCAGGGGAGGGCAGGGCTGCTGGTGGGAAGAAGCTGTGAGGAGTCAATGGGGACAGCCTGGGGGCTTTTCTCTGGGGCTGCCCCATCCACTGGGTATGGTGAAAGTTAGCTACCCTGCACTCCTGCCTCTCCCGGAACCCAGGTCATTTGAAAATGTAAGAAAAACACTTCCAGGGAATTGGAGTCACCCTGGACACCCATGTATTGCACCTCGGGGTGGGCAATGAAGAGAGGACCTGGGAGCAGAGGTGCCAGTTGGCACCTATTGGCTCCTGATAGTGGTGGCTTCTCTCCCAAATAACATATACATAGACTCAGTGGGGTTAAAATCCATCGAGGCCAGGAGAATGAACTGAACTGTGATTGCTGGCCAAGGGGAAGTACCAGCATTTGCCTGACTCCCAGCAGGCCTGAGTCTTCTCTCCCTCAGGCTGTACAGTAGCCTGGAGCTCACAGCTCATCAGTGCAAGGTCCTTTGGCAAATTCCATTTTGATGTCTCACCCTGGGTGGTGTAAGGCTGGATTTATCACTGTCTGGACCTCCTGTCTCCCACTGTTGGGTGGTTGAATGCATCAAAAGCTGGCTGTGTCCTGGTACCCTGGGGGGGGGGGGGGGGGAGCAGTGCCCAGAACCTACCCCAGGTCTCTTGCTCCTTAGCCCTGTGCCAGCAGTGCCATGGTCATGGCTGGGATGGGGCAGTGAGGGGCCCTGCCCTATGTGGTCCCTCACCTTTCTTTCCAGAGCTCTACCCTGTGCCTCAGTAGTGCCAGGGATTGTTGTAAGACCAAAACTGATGTCTTTCAACACTCCAGGCTGAGTACAGCAGCTGTTTGGGGGCTGATTCACAGGCAGGCTGAGATCCTCCCTTCTTACAGGCTGGATCATCTGGAGGAGGGCAGACACTCCAGCAGCAGCACCTCCAGCTATCTCATTTCCATTTCCTTGAGCCCTTTTGCTGTGCTGCGCCAAACAGCGTCCCAGGACTGCTGAAGCACTAATATCCATCATCTGGCCATGGTCTGTAGAGCACTCAGAAATTTGGTGCTATTTTCAGTGAGGTTTTCCAAGTTGAGCTTATTTGCTCATGGGCATCTACTCCCAGATGGAGAACATGTGGCCGATTCCTGCGAGGGGAGGGGAACGGCCCCACTCATAAAGCAGCATGGGGGATGAGTGAGGGAATCTCATCCTGGAGCCTGTGCAATGCTTTCAGGACTATGCAGAGTAGGGCCTGGAGGTTGCGCTTTTAGAGCTGCTCCTCTGAAAGCAGAATCTGCTGTGAGAGGTCACTTGTCAGATATTATGGTAAGTACAGTAATCTGGAAAGTACAGTAACCTGGAGGATTCAATCTCAGCTCAGCTGCTGTTTGCACTACCGGGCGCTTCCCACCCTGCTCACTTTCAAAAGTGAACAGCAAGTACTTGGCATACCTGTACTTGTACTAAAATGGGTGAAACTCTGAGGGTTCCTGCAAACCTTCCTGCCTGGAACTGAGAAATGAGCACTGGCTAAGTGTAATGGCACAGGAATCCTGAGCTCCAAATCAAAAGTAGATTTGCAAAGCAGTGTTGCCTGCCTCACATTCCCGGGTGGAGCATGGTAATGCATTTCCAAGCCCAGCTGCTCTGTGCTGCAGCGGTGACCAGCGGGGTGAAACTGCGCTCTCTTCGCTCTGCTCCTCATTTGTCCATTGCTGCCTTTTGGGGACAGAGGTGCGGGTTTTGTGGCTGAGATTCTCATTCCCTTTATGGGAATAAAGCAAACTGTGTTTGGTTGACATTCTCTGTAGCTTCAAAGTCAAATAAAATCTGGGTTGCCAGTTTCTTTTTGTATTTCAGGAGATGCCTGTTTTCCATCCCAAACCTTCCATGTTTTGCAGCTCAATAGCACATCCCAGACAATGGCTTTAGAAATCAGACGCCTGAATTTTGGACCCACAGTGCTGAGGCAATGCCAAGTGATGTGTGGTATGCCAGAATTTGTGCACATGGGGAGAGAGAAGGAGGAGGATAAAAAACTTGGTCTGATGGGATGTTTCCACAGAGATCATGGTAATGATCTTCCATTTCCATATAGCTTTTCATTCTCTGGCGGAGATGCTCACTCGTAAGCTGATGCTACACACATCCTCTGTGGAGAGTGCAGCAGCTGTCCTCAAAAATCATGTTGTAAGAGGGAAGCTCTGGAACAGCAGAGCAGAATCTGCCTAGGGTGAGAGTGACCCCTGAGACTGCAGGGATGCTCAGGGATGCAGGAAGGGATATTAGGAAGAAATTCATTACTATAAGTTTGGTCAGGTCCTGGCACAGGTTGCCTAGAGAAGCTGTAGCTGTGCCATCCCTGGAAGTGTTCAGGGCCAGGGTGGATGGGGCTTGGATCAACCTGGTCTGGTGGAAGGTGTTAGATCAAGATAGTCTTTAAAGTCCTTTCCAGCCCATAGTGCTCTGTGGTGATGGTGTGTCCCTGTGCCACTTGGTATGGGAGCAACCTTGCTGCTGTGTAAACATCATCTTAGTCCTTCCCCAAATCAGTGTTGCCTGTGGGATGTGCCTCACATCAGCCAGTGTCCAGCTCGGAGCTATGCCATGACCAGACATGAGCTGGCACTTGTCTTTCTGGAGTAAGAGCCCTGTCATGAGCTGGGAGCAGCAGTCAGGGTTTACAGTCAGTGCTGCTTCATCCCACACTGACACACAGGGTTGTTTTCCTGCCTCATCGATCCCTTTTTCCCCTGCCATGCTAGAGGAGCTGTTAGGCCATGGAGGAGGGTCAGCAAGGAGGGTCAGCAAGGCCATATCCGCTGCTGGAGTGTGCGGGAAGTTGGTTAATATACAATATTCCCTTGTTCTTCTGAGCGCCTCTCGCTTTTCAAGAGCAGGGAGGTGAGTCTGGAAGCTCTTCTTCTCCCCTGTGCTGAGATGGGTTTGCAAAAGCTACAGTTTCTTCTGTTTTTTTCTTTTTCCCCCCTCTTTTCCTGCCCCAGCATTTTTCCCTGGCCTGATGAATTTTTAAACAAAAACATGATGAGGAGAGAACAGGAGAGAGGGCAGAAAACCCAGGAGAGAATATGAGGAAAAAACTCTGTTTTCCAAATCAGAGTGATTACAAGTGGAAGTGAAAGTTTAGGTTGTGTTTTTAGTTTGAAAGTTCCAACTAATTTTGTCACTTTATTGACAGGAGAAAATACCTTTCCTAATACTCTTTTTAATAAACTCCAGTTTTACAAGTAGAAGTAATAGTAGTAGTTGGTTGAAAAATACCTTGGAATTATGGGAGTAAAAGGCAGCTGCTGTGCTCTGTAATTCCCCCTGGCTGTGCTGGGGGTGAGTGCTCCCTGGAGGTGAGGGACTAAGGCTGGAGGAGTAGGTGAGATAGACCCCCCCCTGCAGATGCCTCTGGGTGCTTGTCCGCCTGTTCACGGGGGATTGTAGGGTTGATTATGTGGTCAATTTACACAGGGCCAGAATGTGGACAGATGTGGTTCCTTGCCTGTTGGTGCAGGGCAGTGAGCAGATGCGGGACTTTGGGTGCAATGGGTGAGAATTTGGTGCAAGTTGGAGCCTTCCAGGTGGAGAACTGGCAGGTTAGTGCTGCAGAAGGTGGAAGAAGGAGCACAAGTATGAAGAAGAGAGATGGAGATAGGAGGGGGGTTAGCTCACCAAGCTAAGCATTGCCATGGAGCCCAAATCCCATCACCAGGAGGGCTTGTCCTGCTCCATAAGCCAAGCTCCGACCTGTGAAAGTCATCTGGGGAGTTTGAATCACTGGTGAAGTTTTGAGATATCATGGACACCCTTTTGTGCCATGGCTTGTCCCTCCAGAAATATTCCTCCACTGTATCCCACTGACACCAAGGCCAGAGCCAAGCACTGGGACCAGCCACTCTAGCTGCTGTCCGTCAGGCCAGGCTGATTTCTCACAACTGTCACCTTGGCAGGTAGATTGAGTGGTGTTGGAAAACCAGCTTGTTGTTGGAAAACCACTGCTGTCACACTGTGCAGAGCAGAGAGGGCTCCTTGCAGATCTCATTGTATTTTAGGCTGGAAAAGAAAAAGAAGCATTTTGTGGTAATTTTTTCAAGACTTTCCAATTGTTTTTTTTCTTGGTAAGCTGTCTGCATTCACTTAGAGTGTTCCTGAAGGGATTAATTACTCACTGGAGCTCATTGTGCGTATTTCATAGTCTGAACTGTTGGATGTGATGTCTGCCTTGGATCGAGTGAGGGGTCACATGGCATTTCTTTTTCCATCCTTTTCTCCCTGTTCTGTTCTATCTGTCAGGCTCCTGGTGTGAACGTTCCCCATTGCTTGCTGCGGTGGGTGCTCAGTCAGCGTGCCACACGTGATCCTGATTTCCCTGCTTCGCGCTCCTTTTTCAAGGGAGTGTAGCCAGAATAAGACAAATTGCTTCCTTGTTTGAGTGACTTTTGGCTGATGCTTTCCCTGCAAGCTGTAGTGTTGGCTTGGCTTCTCTTGCAGCAGTTGTGGCTCTGGGCTGTGCATCCTCAGTGCTTGGACAGGCCCCTGGAGCAAATCTGGGGAGAAGAGCTCAAAGCACATTGCAGAGCTGCTTCCCACGGTGAAGAGGCTTGTGCTGCGCAGGCAGCCATTGCATGGAGCTGAGATGTCTTAGATGAGATAAATCCCAGCTCCAGTGCTGCCTAGGACCCCTCTGCGCCATCCTTGTAGTGTGGCCTTCACAGGAGGGTCTGCCTGTGGGATGGTGTGCACTGGCACTTTGGGAGTTCAGGGAATGGCATTGTCTCAAGCTTGACTGGCAATCCCAACAGTCCAAGCTGGGGCTGTAGCTCCGTGTGGTCTTGGCATGCTTAAAGGGATCCTGAAGCCTGCAGGGGATGGAGCTTGTCGGTGTGTGGAGTCAGTGTGGATGCTCTCCCATTGGGGCTGGAGGCTCATGGCCACTGTTATCACATGTCACTCAGCCCTTGGTGTTGGCAGATGCATAGTGAGGGCAACCACAGAAGTTGGAGAGTCCAGAGGCTCCACTGAAATCCCTCTGATTGGCACTGCTGCCTGTTTTGCAGCATTTTCCACCCAGTCTGTCCCAGGTACTGTCGGGCCCCCAGGAAAATTTGGAGTTGTGGGCGGAACAGCAGCTCTTTGCATAGAATAGTAGAATGTGTCAGCATCCCTTCACTCACTAATGCAGGTGGTGGATTGGAGGTAAAGAACACTTCTTCCATGCTGGCCCCTAGCCCTGGGGCACATGGGTAGGGACCAGGTGGTGGCTCCACAGAGCTTTCTGGTCCCAAGCATGCCCTTCCCTCCTGTGGCACAAACAGATTTCCTGAAGGGGACAGGACCTTCCTTCTCTGCTAATTACCTTTAGTGGGAAAAACACAACTGCTGCTCAAGAAAACCTCTCCCTGGTGGTGGGGACTCTCTGAGTGCACTGTGAGAGGGGGAGCAGGTCTGGAAGCAGTTGGAGGATGGTGGGCAGCACCAGGAGTGGGGAACCATCAGTGCTAAGAATAGACAGTTTATCTGTGTTCCTTCCCCTGTGAAGGGTGCTTGAGGCACTCTGCAGCAATTAACACAAGTTTGTAATAACACTGCTGGCAGATCGGCAGTTGGTCCTTTGGAGCTGGTGTTGAATTTGGCTGAGTATGGATGCAGGAGACTGGTGCTGCTGAGAGCCCTGGCACACACCCAGCATGTCCCTGGCACAGGGTTGTGAGGCACTGCTGTGGGGCAGCAGGGTGGAGTCCTGGGTGCTGGATGTGGAGCCCCAGTATGGGAAGAAACATGGGGCTGGTGCTGCTCCTGACTTGAGTGGGTTAGGCACCTTTCCCAGGGAAGTTTGGAGGAGCAGGTAACAAGGCCAGCAGAGGTAATGGCAGTGTGGTGGGGAGGGGTGCAAGCTGAGGGCTGTAGCAGGGCATGATGCTATGTACCCCTGACTGCACTGAGGGTGGCCCTGGGGAGCTGGCCCAGCAGGCAAGGGAGACCACCTGCACTGATCAGGATCACCCCATGCTCTCCACTGAGTTAGCAGGATGCCTCGTCCTGCTTCTGGGCAGGGGGCATGGGAGACACCGGGGAATGCAGGAGGTCATTGTGTTGCTCTCAGAGCCACGGCACCTTCTTCAAGCAAACCTGCTGCCACTCACCATGCACAGCTCCATCTCTGGGAGAGCCTGGGGGGTTTGCATTGGGGTGAACATCACCTGGGCAGTTGATGCTGCAGACTGAAGGGACCCCAAAATCTGTGATATGCATCTTGGTCTTCAGCCCTGTCTGGGCTGCTATTGCAGATGCTGCCATGTTTTTCAGGGTGAACCTTGCCCAGTGCCTGGTAGGACCAGCAGCCCTAGGCAGCCCAGCGGCGCTCACCCACCCCGCTGCCAGGGGACCGCAGGTGCAGGGAGAACCCGAGCCTTGCGGGATCCTGGTGATCATATGTGCAGCAGGCTTGTTTCCGGCTCCCCGCAGGCTGCCGCCCCTGGTGCCAGAGTGAATTTGGCACCTGGCCCTCCTGCGAGGCTGGGGAGGGGGAGAAGAAAGGCCAAGCCCTCCTTGCCGCAGGCAGGAGATTTAGTTCTCCCTGGGCGTGCACAAAGACCGTTTATCTCTGGAGGAAAGGCCTGGTAACCACGGGGAAGAGCGTGAAGGGCTGATTAGGGGCTGTTTGAGGAGGGGTGCTGGGGTCTCGTGCAGGCACTTCCCTTCCCATTTTCAGGGCTTTCCATGGTAATGGCTCCTATTCTCCTCCATTGTTAGGACGTCACTCACACGCAGCTCCAACGACATCTGTCAAAACACGTCTCCCTCTGTCCTTGGCGCTCCTGGAGAAGAGAGATCCGTTAGCCCCATAATGAGCCTGACATCAATTAATCATCAGCCTTAAAAATTAGCATCGTGGCAGTACATGTTGGAGGAAAATGATTCCCCAGATGGAAGCAAAAATAGCCTGTGTTATCTTCCTCTTCCCACGGGACTGGTAACAATAGATCCACTAACGGGCCTGGAATTTGTTAAGCTGGGTTTGCCCCCCGAGGTGCTCTGCCTCCTGCCCAGTCTCTTCTCTCCATGGGCTCTTGAGGGACCTTCTAATGCACGGGCTGATGACCTACCCTGGGGTCTGGCCCTACTGTCAGCTGGACCCTCTTGGTGTGTATCCCCCAGGCTTTGCATAGAGCTCAGGTTGTGCTTGCAATACTGAGCCCCTTCCTGAAGCTGAGAGTTTGGAGGGGAGCAGCTGTTCCAGGATCTTGTTCTTTTGGAGTGAAGGGTGCTCATCCCTGGGTGGTGCTGCTGGGCCAAGATGGGGGTTCAGCCGGTGCCTCGAGGAAATGTCCCACTCTGGAAGAGCTGTCCCTTGTGCCTCTCCAGAGTGACAGCCCTGAGGACTGCTGGTGCCCACAGCTTAGTGAGTGCCAGCTCCAGTATTCAGGAGTTCAGCAGTGGGCTGGAGGTTTCCAGAGACACCCTGTCTGGGGACTGACTGCGGCATCTTCTCTGGAGGCTCATGATGAGCTGCTCTTTGTGGCTGTGCTATGCTGGGATTTTCCATGCTCAGAGCTGCTGTTCCTTGCACCCAGGTGAGCTGTAACCCCAGAGAGCAGCTCTGCCACCCGTAGCCGCCTGCCACTCCGGTTGCCCACCCTGGGTACTTGGGAGATGAAGAGCTCCCATCACCAGCTGTGTTTTGGGTCCATTTGGGTGACTCTGATCTTTCAGTGTGGAGCAGCTCCACAGGCTGCCACGGAAGCTGTGGAGGACATTTTGCATTCCTGCTGGAGACACATGAGGACTCTTTGGCTGATCCGGTGATGGACAGACAGACCAAGTGTCTACCAGAGCCCAGCTGAGGCCGGGGAGAATTATGTTTGCAACGCATTGCTCTGCACAAAGCTCTCAGTCACAAGGCGAGGGGGACAAAAGGCTCCCTGTTTGCTCCGTCCCAGTGGGTGCAATTCCAACAGTTAAAAAGCAAATGTGAGTTGTTTGTCTATGTGAATATAAGGCTTCCCCAAGCATGGCCGTATTCTGGCTGGGAATGGGAAATTTGGCTCTGCTAATGACTGTTCTCCTGCAAAGCAGATCCAACTCGAGCCAAGAGCTGACTGGCCGGGCCCTTCTCCACCGGCCCTGGTGCAGGGAGGGATGCAGTCTGGGGAAGGGAGAGGCTCTGGGGACTGATAAATGCTCTTTCAGCCGGGCCTGAGCATCCAGCAGGGAGCAGTGGGGAGGGATGGGGGTGGGGACCTTGACTTCTGGTACTCAGAGGTGACTGCCACCTGTGAGCACCCTGCCAGTGCCTGGGGACCTTGTCCTGTGCCCAAGGGATTCATTATAATCAACCACAGGGAGCCACAGGCAGGGGGACATCAGATCTACTGATTTGGGGCATCTGACTCAAGAGTCCAAGGGCTAGTGTCACAAGGGCTAGTGGGGTGAGGGTGGGTCTGGGAGGAATAACTGAATCATGTGCTGCACCTGGGCTTGGGGGGTGGACACATCCACACCATCTCCATGGATGATCCCCAGCAGTGATGGGGCTGTTGGGATGGCATTGGTGCTGACAAGGAACATGCCCTGTGTCTGCCTGTATGTGGCTGCCCCTGGGGGCCTGTGGTGCTTGACCCCAGTGTCCGTGACAGCCAAGACTTGCTGAGCGCAGCCCATCAGCATCTCCTCCTCCCTAGCTGCTTTTGCGTTTGCCCCATCCTCCCCTCAGCTCTCTGGGTCACAGGGCCTTTGGAGAAGGGCTGTACAGTGAGGGAGGGTCATTATGAGATTAGGACATAGCTGTGATCTGCACAGGCCCTGTGCCTTCCCTTCCCTGCAGGAAACCCAGATTGGTCCTTGATACACTGTCAGCAGTGGATGCAGGATTCCCCATGCACCCACATCCCTCCTCCTCTGCCAGTCAAAGCTTGGAGTGAGAGCTGGCGACATCCCCAGATGCAGGGCACATCTGGAGGGCACCAAAGCAGTTAAGTAAAGGGCTGATTTGTGCTATAGAAACCCGCAGTTCCTTCCTTTGATCCTCTGAATCAGCCCATTGCCTTCCTCATATAAAGCCCCATTTATCTCCACTCTTCCCAGTAAGTTTGAAGGCAGTCGTGGCTGCTCTGCAGCAGCGAGGAACCCAGCTTTCTCTTCTGCTGAAGCAGAATCAGGTGAAATCTCTATGGCAACTGGCAGATGACAAGGAGTCTTGTTGCCTTGGAAATGAGGCAAGGCAAAAAAAAACCCACCCAAAAAGAGCCATCTGGAATTTTGAATTTCCACAATGTCCAACCTGCGCCTGGTGATGTGTGGGGAGTGTGAACCCACTGCTGCCGGCTGCTCCAGGGCCTCTGTGCTGGGGCATGGCTGTGCTGTTCTGCCTCACCCTGGGGAATTTGGGCTTTTTTTCATTTCTTCTCCACTTTTTGGCTTTTTTTGCGCTGAGTCTGCAGCATTGCCCTGACCATCTGCTGGTGGCTGTGGGAAAGGTGCTGTGTTTGGGGTGTTGGGGGTGCTGAAACCATGTTGGACACAGGTGTGCTGTACTGGGGACCAGCAGGACATTAACACACCTTGGTAATGCAGACTGTGAGAATAGCAGGCTCCAGGGCAATGGAGTGCTGCATGACCAGTCTGACCCTCCTCTGTCAGCTGAGCACAAACCCCAGGTGTAGTGACTGCTGGTGACACTGTCTCCTAGTGCCCGAGGCCTTGGGGCTGTCAGCAGGGAGTTAATGTCACTGTGTGTGACTGTCACTGTGTGTGCCAGTGCTCAGAGGCCCGGGGACCCCTTGGAGCATGGATTTGGCCTGTTGACCTATCATTCTACTCCTTCCCAAGCTGTACGGGTGTTTGCATGGATTATTTTGGAGACCAGTGGTGCTGGGGACAGGGGTGTTGGGATGTTCCCAGCTCCTCTGATGCTTTCAGGAGCAGCTTTGGAGGGAGGTGTGGCTCTTGATGTTCAGTGCCTTGTGCAGGAACACAGTCTGTCCCAACACAGGGGATTTTGGGCTCCCCCAGCTCATCAGCACAGAGGAGCAGAGGGAAGCACAGAGGTAGAATTCCTGGACATGGAGCAGCTAGAGGCTCTGGATCTGGAAAAGGAGCTGTGGTTTGGATGTGCAGGTGGGGTGGTTTGGGGCCAAGCACAGAATCCATTGAAAGAATAACTCACAAATGGGCCGGAGGCCCAGTCTGGATCTCTCCAGCGGGTTCACTTGGAAACTTGTGTATGGGAGAGACCCAATTAAGTAGATTTATGGCTGCTCTAGCCTGAGAAAGTCTGAATCCCTTTTAAAAGCTTGGCTCACTGGAGCCAGACGGGGTCCAGGCTCCAGGTCTCTGAGCCCTGCCCTTGTTATGAGCAGTGATTCGCAAGGCTTAGCAGCCACGATCGCCCTGAAGTGCTGATTCTGCTCAAGTTCCAGTGTGTCACTGCTGCATGGCTGCTTATTGCCTGCTCTCACCTGCCAGCGACAGGGACATGGTGGGTCCCTCCCACAGCGTGGGGCTGCCCCAGCCTGCACTGGTGGCAGTGGTGGGGATGGTGATGGGGATGGTGGTGATGATGACTGCAATGGTGGGGATGTTGGCAGTGATGATGGTGGTGATGAGGATGGTGTGGTGATGATGGCAGTAATGACAACTGCAGTGGTGGGGTGCAATGACAGAGTCAATGAGTGCAGGCAGGGAATTGGCTTCCTCCCCCACTGCAGCCATCCTTAGAGCCTCCTGCAGAGCCATGTCATTTTGAAGATGGGTCCACCAGCATGTGAGACTTGGGGTTGCTGTGCCAAACTGAGATCCTGTTGCCTCTCTGGCTCCAGCTTTGCAGGGGCTGGTGCCCCTTGGGGTACTTGGACTCTGTGGGACACATGCTACCCCCACAGTGCTGCCTGCTGTAACCACATTGTCTCCCCCCCAAGACTTGCTGCTGGCCTCTCTTCCCTCAGCCAAGGGCAAGTGCAGAATGTGCTGGGCTATGTCCAACCTCCTCCCGCAGCCTTGCAGGGCTACGTGCAGGGCAGCAACATGTGCAGAGGCCAGCCTGCCTTGGTGGAGTCACGGGTGGGGACCTCAGGTGTCTGCAGCTTCTCCTGAACATCCCCATCACTGATGGCCTGTGGCTCTGCTTCCAAGTCCATGGGGACATGGGTACCTCCAGCTTCACCAGCTGAGTGGTTGCTGCTGTTGTTCAAGGAATGGTGGCCAGGCTTTCCCCATCCATCTGCCTGGCGTCAGCAGAGCACCAGTCAGCTGTCCAGGTAACCTGGTACCCCATTATCAGGGTACTGGGTGGCCCTCTCCCTGCCCCTCAGGGAGCAGGACACTTTCCTGACACTGCTGCAGAGGATGCAGGACTGGTAGCCAGCTCTCTGTCATGTCAATGAAATTAAAACAGGAATGCAAATGCACCTGCTGCCTTCTGGGTGGAGCAACAGGTTGTCAGGGAAGAGTATGATGCTTTCCCAGGGCACTGAGCAAGCATGGAAGACATGCTCTGCCTAGCTTGGGTGCCCTAGGACATCTCCAGAGAGAGGGGTGATTTAGGACTACTGATACATCCTTGGTGGGAGCATGCAGGAATTGCAGGGATGGGGCTGAGCTGGAAAACAAGGCTGACACTGCAGACTTGGCAATCACCCCAGAGAGCCCTGTTAGCCATCTCCACTGCTCATTCTGCCTGTTTGAGAGTTTGGGAGCTGTTGGGGAGAAAAGACAGTTAAGCACCAAAGAGAAGGATTGCTGGTTGCGACCATCCCCTTGCCCAGCCATCCAGGAGTGGAAACCAGAGCTGGATGTAATAATGCAAGATAAAGTCACTTACTCCATTCAGGAAGACTCTGCTATTGGCACACCCAGATGCTGGTGATAGAGTTGCAGGCTGCAGCACATGAGTGCAGAACTCATGGGGCTCAGCGAGATTCGCATCAGGCTCGGGCTGTTGGGTTTCCCCTTGGGAGGTCTCCAAGTGCCAAAGTGGAAGGTTTTCAAGAAAAATACCAACAGAATGCTGCCTGTGCTGATTCATTCATAAACAGGACTGGGAGCATGGGCTGGGGCAGATGAAGGGAAGAGTGTGAGACTGCTTGAGGGTTCATGGAGCTGGGGTGTGTGGTGGGGCCAGAGGAGGCTCACAACTCCATGAGAATGGGTTTTATTGCAGAGTTTATTAGTGGATTTTTCAATGCACTGGAAGGAATTGAGCAAGCAGTTAGAAATGTTTCCCAGCCTGGGGAAATTCGTTACAGCTACTGTGTAATAGGGACCCACCGGAATGACTCAGGAACACCACACAGCCTTTCCCAGTAAATTCGTGCTTGCTGTTGAAATCTTTACTGGGTCACAGGAGTCCTTTCCCAGTTTGATCCTCTGAAATGAGACCAGTCGGGTCACAGGGAGCAAGAAAACACAAGTGTGAGTGCCATGCTCATGCTGAGTGAAGACAGGTGCAGACAGTGCACCCATGCAAGCCTGGCACCCTTGTGCCAGTGTTGGTATCATGTCCTGCTGTCCTGCTGCCTGCATATGGACATGTGGGCACACGTGCAAGGTTACAGGCATAGGTGATACACATGCATCTTCCTGCAGGCTTTTGCTGCCATGTGGCCCCCACATGAGTGATGCAAACACATTCACGTACACACGCACACACGTCTTTCCTAAGGCACACGGGGTGCATGTGTCCCACGGATGCAGCCCTGCCTGGCCCCAGCGGGAGCTGGTGGCCACATGCTTCTTTGAAAAGGGCCATTTGGAGTTGATTATTTCCTCTTTCCTTGACATACTTAGCCACGTCGGCAGCACCCAGCTGCAAGGCCACGGCTGCACCCAAACACGGACAAAGGAACTGCCGCCACTTGCTCTGGGAGGTGGCAGGGAAAGCTGGACATAAGCACAACCTGGAGCTCCCCGGCTTTGTCCAGCCGTGGTTCTGTGCTGCCCATCACAGTCAGACTCACAGCAAACAGTGCTTTGCCCTGAGCCAGCCCTTCCAGTACAGCTCTCTCCTTTCTCCTCCTCTTCTTCCTCCTTGTCTGCCTCTGGCCCTGCATCCTACCTTGCAGATGCTCCTTATGGTGTTGGTACCTGCCGCTGCCCCAGCTTGGCCAGACAGGACATGGGGGTGGTGGGCACTGCATGGGTCAGGGCCAGGCACCCACAGTGCCAGGTTGCTGAGTGTGTGTAATGTGGTGATCAGTGCTGGAAGCCATGCCAGGGAGTGCTGCAGGTTAGGGGGTGGTTGGGGGTAGGCTGAGGCTTCCTGCCTCCTTTCCTCACGTGCCAAGTGGAGCTGTATCATATTTGCTGATGTTGAAGAGAGCAGTGAAAAGGCTCAGTTGAGAAAGGAGTGTTGAGTGAGAGCTCTCAGTTGAGTGATAGCTGCTCAGGCACAGCAGACTGTATAGGCAGGTGAGACCCAGCCTGGCCCAGGGACAAGTGATTTGGGCAGTGGGGTCTGGTGACCTCCCACTGCAGGGCTTGGGGACAGTGGTTGCATCTCAGGGCTGCCCTGTGCGTAGTCAGAACAGGGAGCAAAGGGCCAGAGCCAGCACCCCCTTCCTTCTGTGACAGCAGGATGTTCAGAGCCTGCAAGAGCAGCAGGATCTGTTGAGGAGCTGCAGGGCAGCCTGGGGCTGAGGCAGGGAGACATCAGTCCCTGAGCCTGCAGCTCCAGTGGAATGGGGAGTGCTGCAGAACACATCCCAGCCGTAGCTGCCGGGAAAATGAGTCTGGCCTAGGCTGTGTGTCCGACTGACCCTGCCGCGGCATGGGCTGAGTCTTCTCTGCTGCTCCATGCTCCAGCAGCTGGAAACATCTGGCTGCACAAGCTTACTAAATCGATGTGGGGTGGAATCCAGCACTCTCCTGCTGTTCCCACACTTCAGCCTCTCCCAGTGGCTCTGATTTCAACTCAACTCTGGTGTGTGGTGACTCGGTGAGCTCCGAGCCAGCCCCTGGCCCCTTGTTGGCCCTGAGGAACAGACTGTGGGAGTCTCAGTGTCACCACCTGGACATCTCTGTGGGGGCATATGGTGGCACTTCAATGCTTGCGGCAGGATGTGTGCCAGAGGTGGGTGAGCAGCTCTTCCAGTCCCAATTTGGCCCTTTCCTGGATGAGAGCTGCTGCTTTTCCTGGAGTCTGAAGTGACCTGGACTGTCACCCAAAAACAGGGGTGATGTCACCCAGGCATGGATGGCGAATGGAACAATGGATGAAGCTGGGGATGTGAGTCAGTACCATTGCCCTGGAACTCCTGTCCCTGAGCCCTGGGATGCTGCTTATCACCATTGGTGCCCTAGCAGCAGAGCAGTGCAGGGGAGGCGGTGCCCCTGTGCTGGCCCCTCAGTCAGGGCAGCTGGGGACAGAGTGCAGGCTTGCCCCACTTGCTCCTTGGATGGGGATGGCTGTAGCAGCCCTGCTGGCAGTGGCGCCTGGGGAGGAGGCAGCGCCAGGCCCCAGCACTGGCTCTGTGCCCAGTGGAATGGCTGCGGGTGGCCATGGGAGGAGGCAGACGGGCTTTTGGGAGGGAGCCATGCCCGGGAGGAGCACACTGCTGAGCTGGCAGGGGTGGGAGCCACTGCTGGCGCCAGGGGACAACAGTGACTCTTCATCCCATCCCACTCTGTCCTGCCCCAGCACACAGGGATGTGGCACTGCTGGGGTGTGCATGCCACCTTCTCTGGCTGCAGGTGCAGGGTCTGGGTGACATCACCCACCGAATGGGGCCAGGGTGAAGGAGCTGAGGGTGCCAAGTACTTCCTTGCATGGAGACCCACCTGGGGATAGTGGTGGGTGTTGTGCTGCTGTTCCCTGAGGTTCAGGGAGCCCAAATCTCTCATTGCCCTACACACTGCAGTGTGACAACCGGGGACTTGGCCACAGGTTCCTGCTCTGCCATCTCAAGCCTGAAAATCCATCTTTGCAGGCAACTGCAAAGGGCCTGCCCCCTTTAAGGGCAGGACTTGGCAGCTTTGAGGTGCCAACACAATCCTTTCTGTCTGCCTCACCAGACAGTCATGGTGCCCCCTTGTCCCTGGCTGCAGAGCGAGGTGGGTGACACCCTTCAGCACTGAGGGCCTCTTAAGCCTCCCCTGCACCCTGGTTCCATGTGTGCAGCTGCCTCAGCTCCAACCCTCTCCTGTACTGCCTGTGCATCCCCATCCTGTGGCTCTGGGGACCACTTGAGCTTCTGTGCCTTTAACTTCTCCACTGGTGCAATGGATGAAGCTGGGGATGTGGGTCAGTGCCATTGGAACATGCACTTGTGAGCTTCTGTGCCTTTGATTAACTCCTCCAATCTCCACAATGGAGATTTAATAATGAGTTAATAATAACTTGTGTCCTGCTGAGCCAGGTTCTGGGAGCTGGACCGGGGTGATTGGACACATTCAGGGATGGGTGTCCTTATGCTCTGATGTGGCTGGCCCCATTGGGTGCCCTGTGGGCTCACCAGCCCTTTTACCTCATCTACAACTGACTTTAACCTGCTTGATTGAACCCGTCTCATCGGGGCTGTTCCTGCTTGTCACCCCCTTACATGCTCACGTGTAAATCAGAGCTGCTTCACTGGTCTGAGATTCTCCTGCCCGGGCAGGTGGGCAAGGGGAGCCTGGGGACAGGGCAGGGCAGCATCAACCATGTGTGTGTGTGTGTGATGGGGACAAGGAACAGACAAGGAGCTGTGCTTGAGCACTGGCATGTGGCTGTGCCTTTGTGAGGAGCCTATGGGGTGTGTGCTAGTGGTGTCCCCTGTCCCCATGTCCCTGCAGTTCACATGGTGCCAGTACCATTGCAAATCCTGAAGTGCTGGTTGCCATGTTACATTAGGAGGAGCCATATCCCATGTCCCTGATGCCTGCTGTCGCTGCAGATCTGTGGCAGTCTGCAGCTGAAAGGCCTGAAATCAGGGATCAAAGCCACAGTGGCATGGCTGTTAGTGCCCGGGGTGCATATGAACGGAACAGGGCTGGAGCTATGGCCTGAGCCCACAGCACTGCTGGAGTTATGCCAGGAGGGACTCCCTCCTTTTTGCAAGTGTCTGTGTTCTTACACATCTGTGCAGGTGTGTCTGGGGAGTTTGCACACATTTACGTGTGCAGGTTTATGTACGTGCTTGTGGATGTGCCTGCATGTATCTGCACATGTGCACAAGTGGTTGTGATGTGGGTAGATGCACGTGCGCATGTGCATTTTGGAGGGTGCATGGCTCTGTGTGTCTGTACACATCCATGCCATGGGTGTGTACACCTGGAGAAATCCCAGAGCAGACAGAGCTTGGGGGTGCTCAGCTCTGGGATGTGCCTGTGGGGGTTTAGTCCCACCAACTGCTCCACCCCACACAGAAGCAGCTACTCCTTCATGAGTGGGGCTCAGTGTCCTCCACTCCCCAATATCCCCTTGGTCCCACTGGCTGCACACCAAGTGATGCTGCTCTATCACCCATGTTCCCAGGCTGGAGCCCCCCTGGGGCCTGGGGGATGCAGGGGCAGGCTCCTCTGCTCCACTGCAGAGGAGCAGTCTTCCAGGACTGCTGCTCCTGTCATCTGTTTGGGTCCTGTGGCCCCACTTTGTCTCTGCCAGTTCATCCCTTCTGGAGAAGACATCACCATCCCATGTACATACCTGGGAGTGCAGCCTGGTGCCAGCCTTGCCCTGTCCCTCCCTGACAGGCAGAGCCAGGGCTGTTGGTGATGGCCACAGGCAGATGGGGGTCAGGGGGGTGCACCATCCATCTGTCCATCCATCCATCCATCCATCCATCCATCTATCCATCCATCCATCCATCCATCCATCCATCCATCCATCCATCCATCCATCCATCCATCCATCCATCCATCCATCTGTCCATCCATTTAAAGCCATCACCTTGTCTCTCCACAGACCCCGAGTCCCAGAGGAAGAGGACAGTGCAGAATGTACTGGACCTACGTCAGAACTTGGAGGAGACCATGTCCAGCCTAAGGGGCTCTCAGGTGTCTCACAGGTGAGGCCCCAGTACTGGACCCCCTCCACCCCTTCCCCACAGTCAGTGTCCTTCCTGGGGTGGATGGGAAGCAGCTCTGCTCCTGGCGAGGGCCATGTGGGTGGGAGGGAATCAGCAGTGCCTTGTGACCTGGGGACCCTGTGCACAGAGGCTTGAAGAGAAGCCCCCAAATCCGTGGGATGTCGTGTGGTGCTGCAGCAGAGTCCTGTCCCTGAAAGTGCTCCGGGACAGTAAAGGCTGGGGAGTGGTGGCAGTGAGGGGAGCTGACAGATCAGAGAGAGGGTGGAAGGTCTGTTGCCAGTGGTCAGGTGACCCTGAATGGACCACCAGAGATGAAGGTATCAACTGTACCCACCCCAGTTTGCACCAGAGGCTACATCCCTATCTGTGACTTAGTTTTTCTGCTCTGTGTAGGGTGATGATGGAGGAACTCTCAGCCAGAGCCCAGGAGCACAGGTTGGGGTACCCTGGGGTGCCCTGCCAGACTGGAGTGAGGGGATAGTGGGGATAGGAACAGAGTGAGCACTGTGTGGAGAACCAGAGCACTGTCTGTGCATAGGGTGCTCTCACACATGTCTGGGACTGCCTGGGTCCTTCTGGGTCACTCACTTGAAATCTTGAAAGGTTTCTGCTTCACTCTGGATTTGCAAGGTTGTGTGGGCGTCAGCCAGTTGGGAAAGTGAGGATGTGGGAACATCCTTCTCCTGGAGTGTGTTGCCACCTTGTGGTCTCCCTCGATCCTGTTTTTTGTCTTGGAAGGGACAAAAAGCAGCAGCTTCCTCCCACCTTTCACCACCATTCAACATTACAGACCTTCCCGTGTCACCCCTCAACCCCAGCCTTGCCCAGGATGAAGCAGCCCTTTGATCTCCCTCTTCATCACCTGAAATTTCTAGACCTTGCTCGCCCTTGCTGTGCTCTCTGGATGTTTTCTGAGCCAGGAGCAGCAGAGAGCTGTGTCAGTGGGATTTGCATGGGGCCACAACTATTTTCTGAGCTGGCCATTTCCTGAAATGGTCCATTACAGCTCTGCCATGGCTTTGCTCTGTGCAGGAGCTGGGTCAGAGCCCAGTACTGCTCATGCCAAGCCAGGGCTGCACTGTCTTCATTTTGCTTTCATGAGTGTCAAACTCCACCCCCCTCCTCACCCCAGGGCTCAGCTCCTTTGAAAATCCTCCTTAGCTCAGGTCTTAGGAATATAGGGCAAGGACATTAAGGGTGATTAAATTAGCATTGCTGGTGGGATTTGACTCTTCACTATCAGCTTCCTTTCCTTGATGAGCTGTGAGTACATCACATGGCAGATGCCTCAGCTGCATTCCTGCCATGGAGAAAAATGGCTTTGGATAGCCCAGGGATCCCTATCCCTGCACTTTAACTTACACATGCGAAGATCTTCCCTCTTAATTCCATGGCTGCAGAATTTATTTGGAAGCCTTTTTTATTCCAGTAGCCCACAGCAGCCTCGGCAGTTCCCTGCATCCCTCCAGGAGCTCCTCTGTGGCTGTGAGCCAGATTTTCCTTTCCCAAAGCTGTGTCAGCTCTTCCCTGGTACGTTGTAATTACAATGGGTACACATGTACCCACTCATTCTGCTCTTGGGAACACTTCCTACAAGTCTGTCCAATACAGATGTCATCTGCAAGTCCTCTGGATGTGCCTGCATCACTGGTGTCCTGTAGCTGCTTTGGGCTGTCTCTTTATTCTTTCCACAAACCATTCCTCAAGTTTCTCTTGTTCTCATTGAGTTCTTCCATTCAGTGGCTGAGGGCTAGTCTTTGCTGTTACCTTGTTAGGGCACAATGTTATTCCTGAAAAATGTCACCATACTCCTGGCATCAGGGTTGCATGAACTCACCATACTCCCAACAACAGGGTTGGGGCTTAGAGAATCATGGAATCACAGAGTCACTGAGGAGACTCAGTGGACACTTGGAGGACACTTGGAGGACACT
The DNA here is from genome assembly GCA_018697195.1 of Certhia americana. Taxonomy (NCBI): domain Eukaryota; kingdom Metazoa; phylum Chordata; class Aves; order Passeriformes; family Certhiidae; genus Certhia; species Certhia americana. The sequence goes on from JAGMWU010000028.1 coordinate 6,332,814, forward strand.
TGGAGAAAGTCTGTCTCTAGGATCATCAAATCCAACTATTTCCCCAGCACCACTACATCATGTTCTCAAGAGCCACATCCACATGTTTTTTAAACACTTCCAAAAATGGTGACTCCACCACTGCCCTGGGCAGCCTGTTCCAATGCCTGACCACACTTCCAGGAAAGAAATTTTCTCTGATATCCAGCCTGAACCTCCCCTGGCACAACTTGAGGCTATTTCCTCTTGTCCTGTCTCTTGTTCCCTGGAAGCAGAGCCCAACTCCCCCCCACTGTCAGGGAGTTGTACAGAGCCAGAAGGTCCCCCCTGAGTCTCCTTTCCTCCAGGCTGAGTCCCCCAGCTTGCTCAGTTGCTCCTGGTGTTCCAGACCCTTCTCTGGACACACTCTAGCCCCCCAATGTCTTTCTTGTCATGAGGGGCCCAGAACTGAGCCCAGGGTCTGAGATAAAGCTTTTGTTCCTCCTGCTCAGAGACATGGTTGGCATCTGCTCTGAGCTGCCGGCAGCACATCCTCAAATAGCCTTTGTGCTGCCGACAAAAACAAAACCCTTTTAGCTTCCCCTTTTAGTTCCGCTTTAACAAACTTCCTAGTGTTTTTTATATAGTTCCCTGTTTTAGATTCAATGCTACTGCCCAGGTTTGGCTTTGGGTGCTCCTGCAGGAACGTTTTATCCATGCTAGGGAATAATTTACTGATAGTAGTGTTTGGAGCCAATTTGAGGACTCTGGGTACCCAAGGAGCTACTCCAAGAAGTAAGCATTTCTCATGGCTAAATCTAGTTTTAGAATCACTGTTTGCCTAAAATACACCGCAAGTGGCGCAGGGAGTGATGGAACTCCCCATTCCTGAAGCACTTGTGGGCTCTGGGCTGGCTGCAGAGCACTGTGCTTGTGGGCAGCCCCTGGAGTTGGGCAGCCCTCTTCTAGGGTCATCTTTCCTGCCTAGATATGCGGGTTCAGTGTGAGGTGCTGCTGCAGGGACTGGTCCCAGGTCTGTCTCTGGGCATCCTTTCACTCACAGCCTCCACTCCCTGGCACACTGTCACATTCCCTGGGATTGGTGCCACCACCCCAGCTTGTCTTGTCCTGGGTCTGGTGTGATCTTCAGGTGCAGATATTGAAGTGCTGGGGGAGAAGTGGCTGAGCAGAAGCAGCCCAGACACAGGGGAGCATGTCCAGGCTTTCTGCTAAAGGTGCCTTATTAGGAGAGTTCTGCACAGCTGGATTTTTGTACTGGGACCAGTCTACAGAATAGTGCTGATCCCTCTCCCAGGTGTGTTTGCCACCAGTCCTGGTGGCACCCCTGGTCCTGCTCCAAGGTGGGTGGACAGGGCTGTGGTAGAGCCTTTGTAGATTGCCTTTGTAGATTGACTTGAGCACAGAGCTCCCATCACTCCCCACGTCCTATTCCACTGGGGAGACATGGACATCACTAAACACCGCACTGTGCGTGTCCCCATGGGTCCTGGACTGTGGGACACTGGGCTGGCACCAGGAAGGGAGGGAGGTGACCTTCTCTTGCCAGCTGAGATGGAGGGGGTCCAGGACAGATGGTGTCCCTGCCTGCAGCCACAGTCCTGGGAGCCTCTGGTCTTGCTTGGCTGCCTCAAAATGGGCAGTTTTGGTATCTAAGCACTTGCAGACCCGTTTGGGGGGTGGGGGTGAGGCAGGGCACAGATTTCCACTCCCTGACTGCCTGTCCTTGCAGCTCCCTCGAGATGACCTGCTATGACAGTGATGAAGCCAACGCACGGAGTGTCTCCAGCCTCTCCAACCGCTCCTCCCCTTTGTCCTGGCGCTACGGGCAGTCCAGCCCACGCCTGCAGGCTGGGGACGCGCCATCAGTTGGGGGGACCTGCCGCTCCGAGGGCACCCCAAGCTGGTACACACACGGGGAGCGAGCGCACTACTCGCACACCATGCCCATGCGCAGCCCCAGCAAGCTGAGCCACATCTCCCGCCTGGAGCTGGTAGAGGCGCTGGACACCGATGACGTGGAGCTGAAGTCAGGGTACATGAGTGACAGTGATCTGATGGGGAAGACGCTGACGGAGGATGATGACATCACCACGGGGTATGTGCCTGTGTGAGGAGTTGTGCCATGATTGGGGCTCTCCAGAAGGTTTCACATGCTCCTCTTCAGCTGGTGGTGGTGGAACACCTGGTACAGTGAGGGTGGATGGGGTGGTACAGAGGTTACAGCCAGCCTGCTTAGGATTGGATCATGTCCTCATATCCCAGGAGATGCTTCCCTGCTAGTAGTGCTGGTGGTGCTGGGCTAGCTGGGTCTTCCTGGGGCTGATGGGCTCCTGAGCCAAAATGAGCTGCTCTCCCAGCATGTGGGAAGTGTCCAGCTTGATCTGGGTGTTCCTGGAGCAGGGACTTGAGAAAAGTGCATGGTCTATAGCTGCAGAAGCCATGAGCCGGAGTTCTGCTGGGGTGAATGCTGCTGCTTTCAGAAGTGCTCTTCAGTTTACACCAGCCATTCTGAGTGGCTTCCTGTGACCCAGGTGCTGTGGGGATGTCCTGTGGTTGGCCCATGGTGGGACAGACTGGGTGGGTCAGATCTCAGCACCCCAGTGAGAACTGGGCATCAAGGTGTCATTGCTCATGGATGACTCCACATGGAGCAGGGTGTGCTGCCGAGCAGGGTCCCTCCTTCTGGGACCCCCATCAGCCTCTATCCCTCCACCCATGGAGCCAGGGGCATTTCCTGCCAGATGGGCAGCACTGGCAACACAATCCAGCACTCCCAGATCTTATGTTTTCTTGTCAGATGTGTCCAGCTCCTCCTGCACTGTTGAGGTGCCCCTGACTCTGGCAAGTGTCCAGGGTTTGAACATGTTGGAGGTTTCCTGTTTAGGCACAGGAGAAAATAAATAACTTGGGCATTTGAGCTATCCCAGAGCCTGATGAGGTATTTGGCCTTCTGACAGTGCTGCTTTGGCCCTCCTGGGGTGACTGTAGTAATGTCAATTTGGAGCAGGATGGACACAGCCTGTGGCTTCAAATCCATCCTGGGGCCAGTGCTCCTCAGATATGGCCTGTAGGCACATGTTGCAGTTGCAGGGGTCACACCATTGGCTATCTGCTGGCTTCTGCCCCTGCCATGCTCCAGCTGTGGACTCAGAGTGTCTGTTGCACCGTGTGTGTCAGACCCATCCTCCCATGGGCGTGTGACCTTGGGGGCTGCCTATGCTTGTGAATGAGGGAGCCTTGTGCTGGACCCTTCTGTAGATCTTAACCTATTGCTTGGCAGCTAGAGGTCCCATGTCACCACATTCTGCCACTAGCCACTGGACTGTGAGATGTGATTGGCAGTGGGGTGGGTTTGGACTGCCCTGGATGGCTGTGGTTGCAGCAGGGCTGGTTCTGGGGATGAAGAATACACTGCTCCCCATCTCCCTCCTTGTCGCATCTTGGTGCTGCTTATGCCACCTTGGGGTGCTCTTGGCTTCAGAGGCAGTGCTGGGAGGGATGACTGGAGCAACACTTTGTCTCCATCAGCCACTGAGCAGGGGGAGTGTGGGCAGGGTCAGGGACTCATGGCAGCTCAGCCCTGCTCCTCTATGGGCAGGATTTACTTCTCCTTCAGGAAGGTGCAAGCTTTGGGGATGGATCCCTGCATGGCAGAGCCTCTGCAAGGGCTTGGCACCACAAATCCCCTGGTGTGGGTGAGGCTGTCACTACTGTGGTGAGCTGGGCCAAGGCAAGATGCCCCAGTCCCTGTTCCTGTGCAGAGTCCCCAGCATGATGTCTTGGATGTGCCTGGGGTTCTCTGCTATGCTGTGGCAGAGACACACTGGGTGCTTTGTGCTGGGTACCCTCCCCAAGGAGGGGTGAAGGAGTGAGCCAGGGCAGCATAGAACCTCCTTATCTGCAGGGGCATATCCTGGGGATCAGCCATTTCATTGGGGTCATTGCAGGCACAGGCCGTGTAGTGATGTACACAGCTTCACGGCTTCATCCCCCATGGGGTTTGGGCTGGCCCCATAGCTTGGTTTGGCGGGGGAGGGGGGGGCTCCCAGAGTGGGCAGCATGGCAGGGTCTCTGTCCCAGAGCATGCCTTTGGCTAGGTGCTGGGCTACACTGCCCTATCCAGGAGCCTGCACACCCTGGATGCAGAGCCTGGGAAGTAGAGGAGGGCCATTCCCTCCTGCCGAGAGCCAGATGAGACAAGGAGCTGGCTGTGAGCACTTATCCATACAGCCCCCCATCCAGACCCCACTCAGCCAGGACATCACTTCACCCAGTGCAGCTCCTCTCCCAATGCAGCCCCTCACCCATCCTCCTGTTATCTAGCACAGCCCCTCACCCAGCACAGCCCCTCATGCAGCCTCCTCCCTGGCTCTGACCTAGAAAGCCACCACCGCCCCAGGCCCCATCTCCCGGTGCTGCTAATGCACCGGGCAGGAGCCGCATGCTGCAGATGGGGCCAGCAGCCCCCAGCCCGGGCCGCGGGGCAGCGTCCCCTGCACCGCGCCGGCGCACGCCCCAGCTTGTAGGGCAGTAGGTCAGAGACAGCTCAGAGGACACGGTGACACGTCCCTGTTGGAGATGTGTGGGCTGTGGGATGCAACCTAGCATGGTTCGGCGGGGGAGCAGACTGGAAGGAGCAAGGGCTGAGGTAGGTGAGACACAGCCGGGGCAGGGGGACTGCCTGAAAGATACTGAGGTGGATTCAGCTGAGTGGAGGTTGGGGTGAGCCCAGCCAAGGATGCTGTGGGGGGGAGTTGAGGCCCAGCTCAGAGAGTGGAGTGGTCAGGTCTGAGCTGGAGATTGGCTGGGGACACCCAAGACCCCAGCAGCATTCCTGTTAGCCAAGTGTACCGGCATCCTGGCTCCTTGCCCAGCTGTGCCTGCATCCATCGGCATGACCCTTGCCAGTTCTCTCTACCTGCTGCTGGTTTCAGGGTCTGGAAGGCTCTGGCTTTGGCCCCCTGTTGGTCAGCGAATACCTTTTGTTCCCAGTGACACCATATCCTCTGTGCACTGCATCAGTGCAGGGATCTGACACAGGGAGCACCCAGCAGGATGTGTCTGGGGTGACTAAAGGGATGGAAGGGATGCTGCTACTCTCCTGCCCTGTCTTGCCTGTCCTTGGGGTCTAGGCAGGGCATGGGCAGAGATAGCATCCAGTCTTGGGCTGTTTCTCCAACACATATTCACTCCCTTCCTTGGTTAACTCTGGTTCCCACCTGACAGCATTCAGTGGCCACTTACTGTTCCCTGCCCTGAGGCCAGTTCCAGGAAGGTTGCAGTGCCACCCATGACACTTTCCTACCCATCCAGGCTGGAGGTGTTTACTGAACGCTGGAGGTCACTCCACCAGGAACTTTCCCAGGGACATCTGTCTGCATAGCTACAGTGTGGGTGCCTTCACATGCAGACCTGCACCTGAATCAGGCAGTGGTGAGGAGCATGGAGTGGGATGTGCAAGCCAGGTTTGGCCTGGTTTTGTTCTGGCCTCATCCTGCTCGTCTGAGCAGTGTGGCTGCATGTTGGTGTGTCTCCCCCTGTGCCATGTGTGTCCAGAACCTGGCCTGACGTGGTGTGTCCTGAGTAGTGGCTGAGCAGTGTCCCTGGGTGTTCCCTAGAGCCAGGTGGGTCACAGTGGGAGTGAATGGGATGCTGCAAGGCTTTGCTGCAGTCGGAAGCTCGTGGGGTGCAAGGGGAGCTAGTGGGACAGGCTGCTGAGTCAGCACTTTCTGCTGCGGTGGCTGCAGGAGCAGTGATGATATGTGTGTGCTGCAGGGCTGTGGTGTGGGGGCATAGCTCTGGAGCCAGTCCCTGGGGCTCTGCATGTCCCTTGGGGTTTCCAGTGCCCTGGGGAAATCTTTGTGTGACCCTGGGACTGCTGTGATTACAGGATATCCTTTTGGATCTCATTTGTTGGAGGTAGAGAGAGAGGCAGCATTGCATCTCACTGCAGTAGTGGCAGCATCTGCACCCTCGTGAGCTGGGTACTGCCCTCACTCTGTTTGTGGGCATGAAGTGGAGCTGAGGCAGCAGCTTTTGGAATCAGGAGCACAGGGTACATATGCCTAGCCTATGGCATACCTCAGGCACTGTCCTAGGTCACTGTGATGGTGCTGCTGGCAGCCAAGTGCTGAAGAGCCTGTTGTCCCCTGCAGCAGGGCTGGGGGCTGCCAGCAGCATTCTCCCAGGGGGAATGCTCTGGAGCTGACATTCGCTGTGCTCTGGCTGACCTGGCCCTGGCTTCCTTGCAGCTCCTCGGCTCAGTGCAGCCCGTAGGCGGGAGCAGATGTTTGGCTCAGCTCCCCAGGAGCAGCAGGGGAGCGGCCACCCTCCTCCTGCTCTGAACAGGACTGGCGCTGGAGCCTGCTCCCTTTCCTCAAACATCCCTCGCTCCACTTTGGCTATTCCAGGATGACCCCATGCCCTGTCCCAGCAAGCCCATGAAGTCATTCCTCATCAGGGACATCCTGTGGGGCATGGCTGCAGCCCTGCACGTGGCCTGGCGTGTGTATGGGACCCTGGCCTGGCTGGCCAGGGAGCAATATTGTATAAATATTTGCTAGGCTGCACCACATGCTGGGCCTGGCGAGTTCCTCCCTCTAGCTTGGTACAGGGGATGCTCCTGGAAAGGGGCCTCAGGACCCCACTGGCATCAGCACCACTGAAACGCCTTCCTGTGCGCTGCTTTCTAGCAATTCTGTCCTTTGGGATTTGGGTTGAGGCACCCAGTGCTGATCCCTGGCCCCTGGGGATGTGACAGCAGCGGCATGAGTCTTGTTTTGGGAAGGGAATCCTGGGGTTGTGAGGCTTGGGGGTACAGGGCACCTGGAGGTCAGTGCATGCCCAGGATGCAGGAAGCTGCTGGCCCCCGTGGCTTGTTGATGGGGCTAGATACAGACATGGGGCAGAACCAAGTGCAGGATTGGACCTCACACACCCATGTGCCCTGGGGAAAGCTACTGGGGAGAAGCTGACCCCCAAACTCACCTGCTTCTCTGCATGCCACCTGGGGACCGCCATGTGCCACCCTGCCACCTGTGGAGGGGCCTGATCACTGTGGACTGAGGTGTCTGAGGTCACTGGCTTGTCCAGACAACAGGAAAAATAGGAATTTCACAAGCAGGCTGAGTCACACCACTCTCCACCCCGGCACTGCCCTGGGACTCTCTGAGCATTGCACGTGGCCTCTGCTGCCCCATGTGTGCTGCGGTGGCCCGGGTGAGGCTCCGTATTGTCACCAAAACTGCCAGCGGAGATCCCCGCACCGGGACACATTTCCTCTGGGGCTTCCACCGCTTGGGGGGGGACAGAGGGGTGATGAGAGCTGAGCTCTCAGCCAGGAGTCTGGTTGGGGTCCATGGCTCATGTCACTGCAGCAGGCAGTTGAGTGCTGGCTGACCCCCCCATGGCCTCAGCCTTGCTGCTGCAGGGAAATCAGGCCCCACTATTACTGCAGTTCATGGTGCAGAGCTGGAGTGGAGGCACAGCCTGGTCACGGGTCCCCCTTGCAGGGACCACCATGCTCAGGAGTACTGTGGTCCTCTGCACCCCTCAGGGACCTGGGGGGCCAGAGACCAGAGGCAATGCTGGCTGGAGAATGGGGTCCTGAATCAACTGCGAGATGTGGTATTGATCCTCTTATGCTGGGTGAGCTGAAGCAAGTCAGATCCCCCTTCCCTACCTCAGTTTCCCCATCTGCCAGATCTCTGCAGACCCCTCTTCTTTTGAGTGCAGCTTCAGAGAAAGGTGCTAGATCACAGTACCCAAAATCCAAGCAGGAGAGACCTAGGGTCAAGGTAGCCTGACTTTCTGTAGGGGCTGGAGTTTTCTGAGGGGGTACCTGGAGGGCACAGAGGGGTCCTAGAGGGCACAGAGGGGTTTACAGGGCGATGGGGATCAGGGAAGTCAGGGTATGTTGTTACGCTCTGGTTCCTGATGTGGATGTGAGGGGGATGTAGAGCCCCGCCCTGCCCACATCCATGGGGAGATCCCAACCCCCTCAACGGGATTTATGGAGCTAATTGTTTTTTCTGCCCCATTAAGTGGAGGAGATGGGGAGAGTGTGAAGAGCCCCAGCTGTGCCTATGCTTTCCTCACTGTTCCTATCTCAAGTCACAGCATGAAGCTGGGGCTGCCACAGAGCCCCCTCAATGCCAGTGATCTGCTGATGGGGAGTGTGGGACCCCCTCAGTGCATACCCTGCATTTCCTCCCCTGCCACAGGAGGAAGGAGCCAAGGCAGACCAGGACTTGCTTCCCTCCAGGGTGGGCTTCAGGCTCACAGTGGGGATCTGGCAGGGACAAGAGTGTCAGGAGCCCTGGCTGGTGCCAGTGGGTCTAGGTGCTACATGGGCAGGTGTCTGTGCTGGTGTGAGACAAGTGAAGCAAGGAGAGTTCAAAACCATCCAGCTCCAACAACCACCTCTGCTGGGAAATGTGCTGTAGGTACTCCTCTGTATGGGCTCAGCGTCTGCACTAGTTCCCAAGCGTCTGTCTGTCATGATCAGCAGCGATTCTCAGCCATCATCTCACACCAGGCCCATGGCTCTAGAGGGGTCAGAGCTGCCTTTCTGAGGGGCTGCAGTGCTGGGCTGTGCCAGGCTGGCTACCCAGGATACCCAGATTTGGGCCCAGCAGAAGCTACTCTGAGCATTGCCTGAGCCAGCTGTGGCGGGGCTGAGGCAGCCATCCAGAAGAGGAGGGAAGGGACAGCATCTGGCATCATGCCATACTGGAGGGATACAGTGCTGGATGGGCTGTGCCGCCACACCCCGTGCCGCACACGGGACCGTGGGGCCATCACCGCACCCCAGGGCTGGCTGCACCACCCAGCCCCTGGCCATGAGCTCCTGCCCGGGCTTGGTGGGTGTGGGCATGAGTTGATCAGTGGGGAGAGGGATGTACCCGTGTCCTGCCATGCCATGCTGAGGCAAGCCCTGTGTGGTGAGTGATGGGGCAGTAGGGAAGGAGCCAAGAGGCGTCGCCGTTGCTTCAAGGAAGGAATTACTTATTTCCCAGTCTGCAGGGATGGGATCTATCTTGCCAACGCTGCAGTTAACTCTCTCTGCCCTCTGAGGCCGGGCTGGTGAAGTTGTCCCTGGTGTTACCGTCCCAGTGAGGACCCTACCCTGCAGCATGGCTCTTGCTGTGATGCGAGAGAAGGAGAAAAAAATGACAAAAGTAGGGGTTTCCCTCAGTAAAAAGCACAGCGGGGAAGGCATGGATGTCCTTTCTGGGGATGAGCGCCGGGGTTGCTGAGAGCAGCTGTCCTGGCACCCCACAGTGGGACCCACATCGGGGAAGTGGTTCCTTTGGGGAGAGAGAACGGGGCGGTTTGGGGGTCACTGGGTCCAGGCCCAGTGCTGAGGAATCGTCTCTGGTATCACATTGTGGGCTGGACTGGGGGTAACTGCTGCCGTGTTTGGGGATGTGAATCGTGGTTTGGGGTCTCTGCGAGCATCTGGGGAACTCTGGGAGACACCAGGAACAGGGGTAGGGGCTGTAGGCGGCAGAATGCGGGGACATGGCCGCGGGGCTGGGGGCTGGGGCGGGCGGGGCTTGGAGCCGGGACCCCGGGCCCGTCCGGCGGGGGGGGGGGGGGGGCGGCGGGGCGGGGGGGGGGGGGGTCCGGTGCCGCTGTCGCTTTAAGGCGCGGGCAGCGGGGCGGTCCCGCCGCCCCCCGCCCTTCTCGCCCGCCCGGCGGGGCCGCGCCGCGCCGCGGGCAGCACGATGCTGCGGGCGGGGAGGCCGCGCCGCGCCCCGCGCCTCGCCAGCAGGTACGGCACGGGCAGGGAACGGGCACCGCACCGGACGGGGGCGCGGCTGGAGCTCGGCCCCGGCAGACAAAGCCCCGCGCCCCGGGGCCGCTCCGCGGGCGGTGCTTTGTCTCGGCCGCGTTGCGGAAGGGGAGAAAGGGCGGTCGGGGTAGCGCGGCCGCGCCCGGCACGGCGGCATCGGGGCATCGGGGCGGCTCGCACGGGCCTTCCCATCCTCCGCCCCGGCACCCCCATCCTCCGCCCGCCCCCGCCCCGCACCTGCAATACGGCCGGGCCGACCCTCCGTTGGGCTCTCGAGGCTCTGGTGCTCCCGAACGTCGGGGCTTACCCCGGGGCTGCCGGGCGCGGGGCTCTCGAGTTGGGGCGCGGCCGGGGCGGAGCGGAGCATCCCCGCGTACCGCGCTATGGTCCGAGTCCATCCCCCGCTCCCTTCCGATGCAGCCACCTTCCCGCGCCGGGGCTGGGGCCAGGGTGCTCATCTCCGAAGCCGTGCCGGACCATCCCGCCCTCAGCGGGTCCCGTTCGCCCGCCGGCGCCGCGGAACGCGGCAGGACGGACACGCTGTCCTTGAGCATCTCCGTCCCCGGGAGCTGCCGCGGGGCTTCTTGCGGGTGGTTTCGGTGCGGGACCGTCTGCAGGAACTGGGAATGGCTCTGAGTAAGATGCAGGGGATGTAGCATAAAGCAGGGTGTTAGCTTTGCTCCGGAGTAACACTCTGACATGGCTGCCCCCCATTTGCGGGTTCAGGGGGACACTCGAAGTGCCAAGGCTCAGCCATGCTCCAGGCGTTTGTGCTTGCTGAGGGGCCATTGGTGCTGTGGTTGAGCCTTTGAATGCTGTGCTGCCTATGACATACACGTACCAGTTTGGGGGATCCCTCAGTGCACCAACCATGTGCCCCATAAAAGAGTCAGAGATGCACTCACAGTGTGCAGCTGGCTCCCCAGTCTCACCGCATGGTTTTAGTGATTTTAGGATGTCACCTTCCATGTTGTCTTTTCTTGCCACAGGGTTGTCAAGGAGGATTTGGGGTCACCTTCTGCCTTGCACTAAGCTCTGACCCTGTGCCCCTTTCTCAGTGGCTCTCTGGGCAGTGAGAGTGTCACATGTGTGGCTGGAAGAGTGTTTGGGGTTTCCCTGCCTGGCCCCAAAAGCCAGACTGAGACACCCAGCACCACATGTGGCCCCAGCCATGTCTCCATAGGACACAGCCCTATGAAGCCTGTCCTCACTCTTGGCACTGCCTGCTGCCAGGTGATGCCAGGCTGAGAGAGGAGCTTCGCTGCAGGCTCTGGGGCGGGGATTTCTGTCCCGGTGGGAACTCACCCTAGGCATAAGACTGGTAGAGAGACATGGCTTGGAGCTGAGGAGCTCAGCAGTACATCCTGAGTGCATGATTCTATTGAAATCCCTTCCTGGGCACAGCACATGCTGGCTCTGTCCCAGAAGCTGCTGTGGGGGCACAGGGCACCGTGTCCATCCTGGCTCTGATGAACTCCTCCTTGACGGAGGAACTCCTTCCGACGGGAAGAGCAGGACACGCAGTGCAGGTCTTACGGTGCTGGAACTGCCTTTGTTGCTCCTTGAGCTTCAGGCATCGGATGGGGATAGTGGCAGCTGTTGCTTTTGCTCTGCCACTGCTCTTGGGGCTCTAGTGTTTGCTGGGTATTGCTTGCACCTCTGTGGCCCCGATGTAGAGAAGCAGACATCTCTTGCAGGGACTGGGGCTGGCTGCAGCTCCCAGCTCTGTTCCCCACTCCTATGCCACAGCTTGTCACTGAATCATGGCATAGTGTGGGTTGGAAGGGACCTTAAAATTCATCTTGTGCCACTCCCTGCCATAGCCAGGGGCACCTTTCACTAGACCAGGTTGCTCCAAGCCCCATCCAACATGACCTTGAACATTTCAGTGATGGGGCAGACACAGCTTCTCTGGGCAGCCTGTTCCAGTGTTGTCTCCACCAGCCTCTCACAGGCCCTTGCAGGCAGCAAGGCCTCACTGACCTACCCAGCTGCTGACCTGAAAGATGTCATCCTCCCGGAAGGTGCTCTGTGCCTTTCTGTGCCAGATTGCCATGGGCAATTCCCCATGCTGTGGAACCAGCCGTGCCCTTGGGGCACCCAGGCAGCTGCTGACCCAATGTGGTGGTGACTGCTGGCCCTGCAGATGGGCTTCTGCACACTTTGCTGAGCCCCAGCATGGAGCAGCCACCTTGGCACAGCAGCAGATCCCAGACTTGCTGCCTCTGGCTGCTGGGGGCTGGAGAGGGGCAGTAGGGTGCAGTGGGTGGGGACCACCCCAGGAAGGGTGGGTGCTATGGGGTGGTTGGTTTGTTTACTCTAGCAGTCCTGCCCTTTCTGACAGTCGTGACCTGCCTTCAGGGTGAGAGCAAGTTGCTGGTGGCTTGTTGCCAGCTGTGATGCTGCCATCCCTGGCATGGTGCTGGCTTTCCCTGAGCTGTGGACATCCCTCCATCCCCACTAAGGCTCCACAGAGTCTTAATGGGGAGAAGCAGGATCCCTGAGGCTTGTGTACCAGAGGAACATGAGCCCATGCCAGAATAGGCTGGAGCCAGTCATGGGCCCTGCATGCCAAGTCCCTGCTATGGGCACTACCAGGAGCTGTTTTTTGTCCTGGCCAAGAGGGAGATTTCATGCGTAGTGGGACCCATTGGGCTGAGCAGGGTTCTGATGCTGTCTCTCCCTCACAGCTGGGATGAGAGCAGCTCCATCAGCAGTGGCCTCAGCGATGCCTCTGACAACCTCAGCTCGGAGGAGTTTAATGCCAGCTCCTCACTCAACTCCCTGCCTTCTACCCCCACTGCCTCACGCAGGAACTCGGCCATAGCGGTAGGTGCCAGTGACACCTGGACCCTTTCCAGCACTTATCCCAGCTTTCCTGCCACAGTCTCGGTGGGAAAGAGGGTGTGGAGGGTGCCAGTGTGAGGAAACAAGGATGACACAGGGTGCCTGCTGTGTCCTTCTCCCAGCTGGTTGATGTTCTCTGGGGATGGGTTTGGGGTGGGTGTTCAGGAGTGCCCCTGACTCTACTCTGCCCCCAGTTGCGCACGGACTCGGAGAAGCGCTCACTGGTGGAGAGCGGACTGAGCTGGTACGGTGAGGGTGACGAGAAGGCACCCAAGAAGCTGGACTACGACAGCAGCAGCCTCAAGATGGAGCATGGCTCCTCCAAGTGGCGGCGGGAGCCCTCGGAGGGCAGCGAGGAGGGGCCCAAGGGTGGTGAGCTGAAGAAGCCTGTCAGCCTGGGCACCCCAGGCTCCCTCAAGAAGGGCAAAACTCCTCCAGTGGCTGTGACCTCCCCCATCACCCACACGGCCCAGAGTACCCTCAAAGTGGCAGGTAAAACCCAGTTTGGGCAGGTTCAAGTTCCTTTGATGGGGAGAAGGTTTGGTGGTGTCTTTTTTGTGCCTTCTAAGAGCATATGGGCCATGGGATGGCCTATGGCTGTACTCTGACCTGGGAGCTGGCTGTGGGCTGGAAGGGGAGGCAGGGCTGTGCTGCGTGCTGCAGCCAGGTTGGGGATCTGTGACTGCCCCATGGTCTCATGTCCATGCATCAGGCTGGGGTCATTGAGTGCACCAAGGGTCTGGCATGTCCCTTCTCCGTCACATCCCTGCATCTCTGGTGCCTGTGTCCTATCCAGGCTCATTCACTTCCAAATGTCCCCAAAGCCTCCAGGGACACTTACCTGTCCTTTCTTACCACCAGGCAAGCCAGAGACCAAAGTCACCGACAAGAGCAAGCTGTCAGTGAAGAACACGGGCTTGCAGCGCTCCTCCTCTGATGCTGGCCGTGACCGCACCACTGATGCCAAGAAGCCACCGTCAGGGCTTGCACGCCCCTCATCCTCCAGCTCCTTTGGCTACAAGAAACCAGCTCCTGCCACTGGCACAGCCACTGTTATGCAGGCTGGGGGCTCGGCCACGCTCGGCAAGATCCAGAAGAGTTCTGGCATTCCTGTTAAACCAGTCAGTGGGAGGAAAACAAGCCTTGATGTCTCCAACGCACCTGAGCCTGGGTTCCTGGCACCAGGGGCTCGCTCCAACATCCAGTACCGCAGCCTGCCCCGGCCAGCCAAGTCCAGCTCCATGAGTGTGACCGGGGGCCGCAGCACAGCCCGGCCGGTCAGCAGCAGCATTGACCCCAGCCTGCTGAGCACCAAGCAGGCTGGCATCTCGGTGTCGCGGCTCAAGGAGCCATCCAAGGTTGGTACTGGCCGTGGCACACCGGCCCCTGTGAACCAGACAGACCGTGAGAAGGAGAAAGCCAAGGCCAAGGCAGTGGCACTTGACTCTGAGTGCAGCACCCTGAAGAGTGCCAGCTCACCTGAGAGCACCCCAAAAGCCCAGGCCAACCTCCCACCAGCAGCCAAGGTGGCCGAGCTACCCCCTACACCTCTCAGGTATGGTCCTTCCACCTACAAGGGCAGCAGGTGCCTGGCATGGCTATGCCCAGCACCAGTACCTGAGTCTCACCTGTTTCCTTTCCCATTTCTCCCTGCCAGAGCGGCTGCCAAGACCTATGTGAAGCCTCCCTCGCTGGCCAACTTGGACAAGGTCAACTCCAACAGCCTGGACTTGCCCTCCTCCAGCGAGCTGCACACACCGCACACTGCCAAGCTCCAGGACCTACACCCAGCTGGCGGGCACCTTGCACCCTGCTTCAGCCCCAGCCCTGCCCCCATCCTCAACATCAACTCAGCCAGCTTCTCCCAGGGTCTGGAGCTCATGGGTGGCTTCAGTGTCCCCAAGGAGGGCAGGATGTATCCCAAGCTCTCCGGCCTTCACCGCAGCATGGAATCCCTGCAGATGCCCATGAGCCTGCCCAGTGCCTTTTCAGGGGGCAGCACCACCACCCCCGCCCCTGCTGCTGCAACCCCTGCCAATGCAGAGGAAGAAGAGGAAGAAGAAGAGGCAGGAGAGCTGGGCTGGAGTGGGAGCCCCCGGCTTACACATCTGGACAGGTATGGCTGGTAGGAGGTTGGTGGGCTCCTGTGGCACCTTCATGGGCTGACATCACTCCCTGCTGTTCTGCCATGTCCTTTGCCTGCTTCAGAGACTCTTCCTGCTACATTTCTAGGAAAAAGCTCCCTGTACCTGCAGCTTAATCCCCATGGTTCCTTTCCTAGTCTGTGCAGGGATGTCACTGATCTTTCCTTCCCTTCCAGTGCCAACCGCGACAGGAACACGCTGCCCAAGAAGGGGTTGAGGTAAAGGAGCCCAAATCACTTTTGGATGGTGCTGGGGTGGTAAGGGGGGGCTTTCCAGGGCAGTACCCCTGAGCCAGGGAAGCTGGGCTGCAGTGCGGTGGGCAGGAGCTGGACGGTGCTGGTCGATCTTACCGTGCCTGTCTGTGGCTCCCCAGGTACCAGCTCCACTCCCAGGAGGAGGCCAAGGAGCGGCGCCACTCACACGCAGTCAGCGGGCTCCCCGAGTCGGACGAGCAGCAGGAGCTGCCCTCGCCCCCCACCCTCCCCATGGCGCTGGTCGGGAAGGGTCCACTCACCAACATTGGTCAGTGCCCTCCGCTGCCAGCCCCTTCCCTCCTGTTCCCTGTGCTCCCTGTATGATCTGCTCGTGCTCCCCTGGGCGCTGTTTGTCTCCTTGACACTACCAACACCAGCACCTGGTGCTTTGGGGATGGGGACCAGGGGTATCCATCACCTCTGCTTCACAGCATCTCATCCACCTTTGGGCCTCAGGCCATAACTGCTCCTCTGGGGGTTCCTGGCAGAGCAAGGGGTAAGCTCCTGATCTGACCAGGACCTGCATCTTCCTGGAGGGTTTGGGGGTCCAGGCAGATAGATTGCAGATAGTGCAGGCTCCACTCCTGCACCTGCAAGTGTTAGGCCATGGCATAGTGGTACTCACTTGTCCCTAGGGCAATGGATTTGTTTTTCAGCCCTGTGATTACCTTGGTGCTGGTGTCCAGGTCCCCAGCATCAACCTGCCTTTTTGCTTCCTCCAACCCTACCCTGCTTTGGGACCACAGTCCTTGCTTCCTCACTGCATCACAGCTCTCATGGATTGCTCCCAGTCCTGCTTCCCCATCTTGATGCCACGCCCCAAGTGTGACTCTGATCCTGCCTCCTCCCTGCTTTCTCCTTGCAGTGAGCCCCACTGCCACCGCAGCCCCGCGGATCACCCGCTCCAACAGCATCCCCACCCACGACTCCACCTTCGAGCTGTACAGCACCTCCCAGATGGGCAGCACACTCTCCCTGGCCGACAAGCCCAAGGGCATGATCCGCTCAGGCTCTTTCCGGGATCCTGTAGACGATGGTGAGACTGTGCTGCGCTTCTGCCCAGGCAGAGGAGGCTGCAGAGGGTTGGTGGGGCTCCCTGCACCCTTGTGCCTTCCTACTGGTGCTGCCATGGCATTGTTGGATGGGTTGGTGTGTCCCATTGTTGGCACTGGAGCAGGGACAGCAATGCTGGGGGGTCTGTTGGACTCTGTCAGCCCTGGGTCTGCCCTTACCCCCATGGGTACTTTGTGTCCTTGAGTTGCCCTCAGTGTGCTGTGACTCTGGGGAGAAGGGGATCCAAGCAGACAGGGAGGGCAGCAGGGTGCCCCAGGTTCTCCATAGAGGAGGGTGCAGATGGACTACTGTGTGCCCAGGGAGGTTACCGGGCACACACTGAGAAACAAGCAGTGCCGAGCAGCTGCTATGCCACCCTGTGCCTCCCCCAGGCTGCCTCAGAGCCCTCCACACCTGAAAGCCCAGTCACCAGTTGTGCCCTGATCTGTAGCCCCTGGATGCTGCTCTCCAGGGCACCCTGACACCTCGGGTTTTCCTCTGTTGCAGTTCATGGATCGGTGCTGTCCCTGGCCTCCAGCGCATCCTCCACCTACTCCTCCGTAAGAGCCGCCTCTGTGCTGAGCTGCTTTGTGCATGGCTGGGGGGTCTGGGTGGGACTGGGGGGGCCTCTGTGCATGCCTCTGCCTGGTGCTGAGCCTGTCTGTGCCTCGCTGCCCCCCTGACTGCCTGCCTCTCTCTGTCTGTCCCTGTCTGCTTTCATGCTGCCAGGCTGAGGAGAAGATGCAGTCTGAGGTGAGCCCATACCCTCTGCTCACACCTGCCCCTGCCCCCAGTGAGGGCGAATGCCTGGCCTCTCATCTCTCCGCTCTCTCCCCGTAGCAAATCCGCAAGCTGCGCCGTGAGCTGGAGTCCTCGCAGGAGAAGGTGGCCACTCTGACATCCCAGCTGTCCGCTAACGTGAGTCACCATGGGAGCCCCATCATGCACTCCATCTGTGCAGGGCATGATGGTGGTGCTGGTCCCCATGGAAGGCCTGATTTTGCCTTCAGCCTTTTGCATCCCACACCTAGCAGTGGGTGCTCCATGGGTGTGTTCACTCAAATGTGAGGGTTCACCTGTTTCTCAACTTCCCCCAGGCCAACCTGGTGGCGGCCTTCGAGCAGAGCCTGGTGAGCATGACATCCCGCCTGCGGCACCTGGCTGAGACCGCTGAGGAGAAGGTAGGTGTATCACGATGCTCAGTGGGGCTCGTAGGGCAGGGGAGTGCTGGACTTGGTTGATTGCCCCAAGGGTGCTCTTGGTGGTGGGCTCTCCACCATTGAGTTGCCTTCCATGGCTGTCAACTTTGCTGCCCCAGGACACGGAGCTGCTGGATCTGCGAGAGACCATTGACTTCCTGAAGAAGAAGAACTCAGAGGCCCAGGCTGTCATACAAGGTGCTCTAAATGGCACTGATGTCACCCCCAAAGGTAAGGCATGATGTTGCAACCCTTCCTGAGCTGGGATGCTCCTGCTGGGACTGGTACAGGGCTCAAGGGCACATCCTCTCATGGGGGAAATTCATCTGGAGGCAAGGTGCTCTGGGCAGCAGTTTTTCCCCACCTGGGATTCTTGAGCATCTGAAACCTGGGATGGACAGTCAGAGCTGTCACTATGGGAGGTCACAGTGCTGGCATGTAGGGGAATGATGAATGGTTGGTTGTCAGTCTTGGGAGACCGCCTTGCCAGGCCCTTTGCCAGGTTTTCCTGCTGATCTTGACTTTGTTCCCATAAGTGCTGTTTCTAGCTCCAAAACCAAGTACAAGGAGCTGTCAGGGAGATGGCCTGGGACAGCAGCAGGGTCATATGTGCCCTGGGCATCTCTCTGGCAGCGCCTATGTGGTGTCTGAGCCCCATGTCATCGTTACAAGGTGGCTCCAAGAGCTCAGAAGGTATTGGGTGGGAGGTGGGATTTGGTATAGGGAGGGGAGACTATAGAGTTCTCTGGTGTTAGGACAGTTGCAGGTGGCTGATCCCTTCTTTTCCAATCTCTCCTGCTTCTCTGGTGGACCCCAGAGCTGCGCATCAAGCGGCAGAATTCCTCTGACAGCATCTCCAGCCTCAACAGCATCACCAGCCACTCCAGCATCGGCAGCAGCAAGGACGCTGACGCCAAGAAGAAGAAGAAGAAGAGTTGGGTGGGTTGGATGGGACACTGGCAGAAGTGGGGCTTGGGGAGCCACTGGCAGGGTCGGCTTAGGGTCAGCCCCACAAAAATGCTGCTCTTGGTTTGCCTTGGCCTAGTAGTGTTGGTGCCCCATGTCCCGTGAGGACAGTAGTGGTGAGGAGAGAGTAATTGCCATGGATAGTGTCTTGTTGGCTGGGACTTCTCCAGCCCCTTCAGGAGTTTCCCAGTCCTGGCCCTGCATGCCTGCTTCCTTGTGTATTCCCCCATGTTTACCTCATGCGCACGCAGGCTCTGACAGTGTGGAGGGCCGACACCTCAGCTGGGCAGCCCCTTCCCTGCACCAGGCAGCTTTGAGCTGGATGTGTGATTAAGTCTTGCTTTGTTTTGTTTCTCTCCCCCTATGCTGACCTCAACCCTTTTTTTCCAGGTGTATGAGGTAAGTCTCGCACTGTCCAATCCACCACATGCTGTGCCCAGTCAGGGCCCTTGCTCCATTTCATGGGACAGTGCTTATACACTCCCCATCTCATCCATTCCACTGGCACTAACCCCAGCACAGGCCATCCTGGGTCCCCAGCCTGGCTGTGCCCTCCTTGGCTGCTTCTTTTGATGTTAAGGACAAATATGCACCCACAAGGAAGGGGTTGAGGTAGCAGAGGCAGCAGGAAAGGCTCAGATGGGACTTGTCCCATGGATGGGAGCAGTGCCCTTCTTGCCTAGGGAAGGCAGGCACTCTCCTGACTTGTGTAACTGGATGTTTTGGGATGGGAACCTCAGTGCAGCCCTTACAGTGTCACTGAGGGCACTGGGGTGCACTGTCCATCTCTGCCTCTCCAGGGCTGCTTGATGTGGTCTCAAGTCGCTCCATCCCTGCCAGCACCCACATAGGTCTCAGTGCTTCCCTGCTTCCACCATCAGCAGAGCTGGATATCTACTTTGTTTACACTGAAATGCAATGTTTTTGCTTTTGGGAACACCCTAGAGCGGTCTGCTGGTGCCTGTGGGCATTGAAACAGATCCTGCGTGTTCTCCATCCCTTTTTTCTCCTGCCTTCCTTTGGAGCAGGTCCTGGCAGTCCAGGGCACATGTTGTGAGCCCAGAGTGCCTGTCCTGCTGCTCTCCCACCAGCTGGTGGGGACCCGGTTTGGGTCTAGTTCAGTCACTGTGCAGTGTCCATCTCTGTCCCTGGCCCCAGCCTGCTGCTCACCTACCCGCTGCTCTGTGTATGCTATGTGCATGCTGCATGCTCGGATGAGACGCCAGCTTGCTCTGTGGAGGGCTGACTGCCCCTCTGTGCTTCCAGCAGGATCCACGGGGCAGAGAGAGGTGTGGGACAGGACCCTGGCTCTGCAGTGGCTGGAGCAAGGGACATGCCTGTAAATAAATGCCTCTTGCTGAAATGGCTGTAGTGAGGTGAATGTGGGGATGGATTGGCCCTTTCTGATGGAGCAGGGTGCTGGTGTCATTCCTGACCAGGACATGGGTCCCACTCTCTGGGGCTTTGGTGTCATCTGGGCTGGGGTGAGTGTTGCCCAAAGGGCTGTGCACATCATCTCTTCACTGTACCAGCAGAGTGAGGTCAGGCTGCAGCCTTCCCCAGCATGGTGGTCGTGCTGCCTCTGTGATGGCCGTGGTTTTACTGGTCCCGGCTCGGACTGTCTGTGGGTCCAGGACAGACAGGGCAGGACCAGGCCAGGTCTCTGCTTGCAAGGCTTCATCTTGGATTGTCTCTAACAAGAATGTTTCCCTCTCCTGTAGCTACGCAGCTCCTTCAATAAGGCCTTCAGCATCAAGAAGGGCCCCAAATCAGCCTCATCCTACTCGGACATTGAGGAGATCGCCACACCAGACTCGTCAGCCCCCTCCTCCCCCAAGCTACAGCATGGCTCAACAGAGACTGCCTCACCCTCCATCAAGTCCTCCACATCCTCCTCTGTGGGCATTGACACGACTGAGTACGTGGGGCCAGGAAGGGCCAGTGGCAGGGGCTGCAGGCTTCTGCCAGAGACACATGCAAGTCCTTGGTCTTTCCCTTTGCCCAGGCTCTTCCAGGCCCACAGCGAGGGTGAGCCGGAGAAGAAGGAGGTGTCAGAGCTGCGGTCAGAGCTGTGGGAGAAGGAGATGAAGCTGACAGACATCCGCCTGGAGGCCCTCAACTCAGCCCACCAGCTGGAGCAGCTGCGGGAGACCATGCACAACATGCAGGTGAGGACCCCTGCCAGCTGCCTGGCTGCTCTCAGTACCAGTCCCTGCATCTTCACCACTGTGCTGCACCCCAGCCTGCTGCTGGCATACAGCTCCTTACCCTGTGCCCTGCCTTCTTCTGATCCAGCTGGAGGTGGATCTCCTGAAGGCTGAGAATGACCGTCTCAAGGTGGCCCCTGGACCTTCAGCAGTGCCAGGTTCTGTTCCCAGCCATATAACGAGCACATCGGCTTCCTCTTCACCACGGCGCTCCTTGGGTCTCACCCTTGGCCATGCCTTCAGCCCCAGCCTGGGAGATGCAGGTAGGGATGACAGAGCTG
Organism: Certhia americana; assembly: GCA_018697195.1. Taxonomy (NCBI): domain Eukaryota; kingdom Metazoa; phylum Chordata; class Aves; order Passeriformes; family Certhiidae; genus Certhia; species Certhia americana. The sequence goes on from JAGMWU010000028.1 coordinate 6,353,540, forward strand.
CTGGCAGATGGGAAGGGCTGGGATAGGGAGGAGTGTGTGTGGTCGCAACGTGCTGCTGCTCACCTGGAGTGAACAGGAGATCTGTTGTGCTGCCAATGCCGCTGTCAGCCACAGCAGGTTTTGCCTCCAACTGGGCATAGCCAGGCCCAGTGGCTTGGCTCTGGCCAGCACAGCCTCACTGCTCCATCTCTAGATGTGTCTCCCATGGATGCTGTCAGCGCTGGCACCCTGAAGGATGAGCTGATGCTGCGGATTGTGGTGCGCATGCCACCCCAGCACATCATCAAGGGGGTAAGTGCGGGCTGTCTGGGGAGCCTGACCTGTCACCATGTCATGGCCCTGACAAAGGGCCAAAGCATGCCTCCCAAGGCTGGATGTGGTGCTGCAGCATTGCACACTTCTGCCTTGGCTCCTAGGACCTCAAACAGCAGGAGTTTTTCTTGGGGTGGACCAAGGTGAGCGGGAAGGTAGACTGGAAGATGCTGGATGAAGCCGTCTGCCAGGTCTTCAAGGTAGGAGCATGAAGAACACTCCTTAGAGAGCCATCCTTTGACACTTCTCCACCAGGCCTGCTATTCCCTGACCCAGGTCCGCCCCAGCTCTCTTGGAGCTGCTCTCTGCTAGCCCTCAGGGGACACTGACAGTCCTGTCCTTCTCCATATAGGATTATATCACCAAGATGGATCCTGCGTCCACGCTGGGGCTCAGCACCGAGTCCGTCTATGGCTACAGCATCAGCCACATCAAGCGGGTGCTGGACACGGAGCCTCCAGAGCTGCCACTGTGCCGCCGGGGCCTGACCAGCATTGTTGTGACGCTCAAAGGTCAGTGTGGCAGCGGGGCTCCATGGCTCTACCATGTCTGTTGTCTCAGGGTATTGCGGGGTGTGAGTGGGACCCTCAGCCCTCCCCTGCCCACAGGCTTGAAAGAGAAGTGCGTGGACAGCCTGGTGTTCGAAACACTCATCCCCAAGCCCATGATGCAGCACTACATCAGCCTCCTGCTGAAGCACCGCCGCCTCATCCTCTCGGGGCCCAGTGGCACCGGCAAGACCTACCTAACCAACCGCCTGGCTGAGTACCTGGTGGAGCGCTCGGGTCGGGACGTCACCGAGGGTATTGTCAGCACCTTCAACATGCACCAGCAGTCCTGCAAGGTGAGGGCACACAACAGTGTCCCTGTGGGCACTGTTGCCATGGTCCCCATGGCTGTCATGCCATGGCTCCCCACATGACACCTGGTCTGTTTGTTCCCAGGATCTTCAGCTGTACCTGTCCAACCTGTCCAACCAGATTGACCGGGAGACGGGCACAGCAGATGTGCCGCTGGTGATCCTCCTTGATGACCTCAGTGAGGCGGGCTCTATCAGTGAGCTCGTCAACGGTGCGCTCACCTGCAAGTACCACAAATGGTGAGAGCCCCTCTGCACCCCTCCAGAGCAGCCCCATGGCAAACACATGCTCCCCACTGCTCCCACTGAGGTTGCTGGGTTGTGGGGATGAGGCCACACATGTCTGCTGTGCCCAGATCAGCTCTGCCTTGGGCAGGGGTGACTCAGAGGCTTTTTCTCATGAATCTTGTCTCTCTGTTACTTAGCCCATATATCATTGGCACCACCAACCAGCCTGTGAAGATGACCCCAAACCACGGTCTCCATCTCAGCTTCAGGTAGGAATTGTACATCCGTGGGGATCATCCTTGTGGGGTTGTGGGGGACAGAAGCCATCGCTTGCACCTGGGTGTTTCTGTGGTCACATCCTATGACTGGAGACCCTGATTAGGACTGAGCCCCAGGCTTGTTCCTGCCACCCCAGAAGAACCTGATATTCCCCAGCCTCAGGCAAATGCAGGGTGGGGATGCAAGGAGGACCCTAGGAGTGCTGGGGAGCAGGGCAGCTTGTGTGGAGACTCAGCCCTGACCGCCAGAGTCCTTCCCCAGGATGCTGACCTTCTCCAACAACGTGGAGCCAGCCAATGGCTTCCTGGTGCGCTACCTGCGACGGAAGCTGCTGGAGTCAGACACGGACATCAATGCCAACAAGGAGGAGTTGCTGCGGGTGCTGGACTGGGTGCCCAAGCTCTGGTACCATTTGCACACCTTTCTGGAAAAACACAGCACATCTGACTTCCTCATCGGTACGGCCTTTCCTCACCTTTCTCCTCTGCTGCGGGCTGTGAGGAGCTCTGGGGCCTGGGACCAAACCCTCCCAGAGGAGCTCTGGGGGACTGACTGACTGTGTCTCCCAGTCTCACAAATCACAGCTGGTGGGTGATGCACACAAGTGTTGGTCTTCCTTGGGTGGTCTTTGTTCCTTTGGGAACTGTCACTAGGGATGTCAGCCAAGGCTGACAGTCCCCCCAGTACCCTTTCCTGGGCATGGAGGTGTTTTCCCAGGTGGATCCCCCATGCCTCACTAGGCTTTTTTTTTTGAACTTGGCAGCCCGCTTCCTTGCCTGGGAGATGCTGTCTGCCCACTGTGCAGGTGGATGGTGCCTAGTCATTGTTCCCAAGGGCCCTCTGCCAGCCAGGTGTGCCCACCTCAGTGCTATGAGCCTCGGGCCCAGTGACTGGAGGAGGGGGACCCAGCTCCCACTTCCACTGTCTGCCTTCCCCCTACAGGTCCCTGCTTCTTTCTGTCCTGCCCTATTGGAATTGAGGATTTCCGGACCTGGTTCATCGACCTGTGGAACAACTCCATCATCCCTTACCTGCAGGAGGGCGCGAAAGATGGGCTCAAGGTAGCCAGTGCTGCTGGCAAATGGGAATGCAAACCAGTGCAGGGACACACTGATACAGTTGTCATGGGTTGGGGGGGGGGGGGGGGGCACGGGGATTTTGGGTGCAGGTGACATCTCTGTCAATCCTTGTGCCCTGTGGCTGCTGTGGGACATAGCACTGTGCTGGGGGCTCAGGTGCCACATTGCTGCCTCTGGCATGTACTGAGGAGGTGGCTGCTACTTGCTCCCTGCCACAGGTCCATGGGCAGAAGGCAGCCTGGGAGGACCCGGTGGAGTGGGTGCGGGACACCCTGCCCTGGCCATCAGCGCAGCAGGACCAGTCCAAGCTGTACCACCTGCCCCCACCCACCATCGGGCCCCACAGCGCCGTGTCCCCCCCTGAGGAGCGCACAGTGAAGGACACAACGCCCAGCTCCCTGGACTCAGACCCGCTGGTATGCTGGCCAACAGGAGGGGCTGGGAGGAGCTAGTGGCAGAGCAGGGTAGAGCTTCGCTTTCCCAATTAATCCTCAAAAAAAATTGAGGGTTAACTGTAAGGCTGTAAAAAGCCTTATTTGGGGATGCAGAAACATTATGTGCTCCCAGGAAGAGCAGCAGGTGCAGGGTGGTGGTACTGGCATGTGAGCTGCACACCAGGATCCATGGTGATGTGCCAGTGAAAGGGCACAACATGACACTCCATGAGGCATCATGTCCACATGCAAAGGCACAGACAGGCACCCATGTGCTCCTACGTGTCGTGATGTGTCACCTGGAGGGGATGACTGACTGATGCTGCTTTGGCACACTGAGTCTTGAGCATCCCAGCTATACCTGAGGCCGGGTCCTGGCACAAGGGAGGGATTTTACAGCATCTCTGGGATTTGCTTTACCCTCTAAGGAGCTTCCCAGCAACTCTGGTTTGGGAGGGAAAGGAGGGTCAAGTGGCCTCCCCAGTCATCTGTGGGCCTCCTGTCCCCTTTGGGCTCCTACCACACTCCTGTCCCCACAGATGGCCATGCTGCTCAAGCTCCAGGAAGCTGCCAACTACATTGAGTCTCCAGACCGTGAGACCATGGTGGACCCTGACTTGCAGTCGACTCTGTGAGGCCCAGAAGTGCCAGCCCAGGTGGAGGGGAGCTGCTGCTGGGCTTCTCTCCTTTTCCTTTGGCATCCAGGAGCATGGGGCTGGCGAGCAAGTGGAGAGGAGAAGAGCAGGACTCTGTTGTGTCCTGGTGGAGCCTGGGGAAACTCAGCTCATCTGTGAAAGAGCATGAGTTGCTATCTCCCCTCCCAGCCCTGGGGGTAGGAGAATCCTGGTTTCTCTTCTTGTTTTTTTCTGTCTCTATTACAAACTCTTGGGCTTTGGGACCAAGGTGATCACTGAGGCTGAGCCCCTGCTCATGGGAGCCACAGGAAGGCCCCTGCGTGGGGCAGGGACCCCGCAGGAGCCACCTGGGCCGCACCTCCTGGCACAGGAGGAGCCGGGGCTGCAGGATGAGTGTGTGGGCACAAAGGGCTCCAGCTCCCTCTGCGTCCACTGGGCAAAGCCATGAGAGCCTCCACTGTGGAGCTCCCACCCCATGCCAGCCAAGAGGAGCATGGCTCTCGCTGCTCTCTGTGCATTCCCTGTTCCACCTGCACAGCAGCTGCTGTGACCAGGACAGCCCAAAAACCCTGTTTGGGTTATTTTATTTTGTTTCCCCACTCCCCTTTTCCTTTGGCCGAGTCCAGACTTTGCTTTGGTCCCTTTTTTTTTGTTCTGGTTCTTCGCTTTCCTGGCCTGGAGCCTGTGGCCTGGTGCCTACTGCTTCCCTGGCAGCAGTATTCCTCCCCTTTGGTTTCTTTTGCAGCTGTTGGTTTCACCACTCAAACCACCTCTGTCACAAAACTGGTGCTCACTGGACGATCTCCAATCCCTGAACAAACCTCCTGGGGCCGCACAGATTGGCTGAGGTGGGACTTGGAGGCCAGTGTGGAGGCGGGTGGCAGCAGGAGGCTTCCAGAGCAGCCCGTCACATGGCAATTCCCTCCTCCTTAAAGGCACAGGGCTTCAGGATGGTGTTTCCCACCAGGCTGGGATGCCACAGGGCATCCCCTCCCTCGAGCATGGAGAGGCTGCTGCCAGTGCCTCATCCCTGGGCAGCTGGATGCCATCCCTGTCCCCTTGGTGGAGGGGGTCCCAATCAGCCTCCTCTCCCCTTGGTGCTGCCAGACCTGGGGCTGCAGGTCAATGAGCCTGGAGCTGCTCCCCATGCTGCCTGCTTCAACTGGCCCTGTGCCTTCCTACAGCCTGGCAGGGTCTGTGTTAGTGCTCTGGGGGCTCCTGGAGCTGCTATGTGTCATGACCTTATCCCACATTTTAAAAAGGACAGACTCCTTGGAGGGGGTCAGCCCCGGTGCTGCCGTGGTGCCTTAATCCCTAGCTGTGCAGGGAGGGGGCACGTGGGGCTTGGGATAGTGCTGTCACAGTCTGTTCCAGCTCCAGTGTCCTCTGTCCCCAAAGCCAGCTTGGGATGGAATGAAGGTGCTGGCACTGTCCAGGCTGGGACTGCTGCTTCCAGCACTCTTGCTGGCCTGTCCCCAGCCATGGATGCAGGGTGCCCTTCAGGTCTGCACCCCCTTCCTGTGCCCACTTGGTCTCTGGGGGCCCCCCTCCCTCCTGCTGCTCTCTAGCTTTCATCCCCACATTCATCTGGGGCCCTGGAGAGACATATGAGTAGAGGTGACCCTAGGGCCAGATCAACTGAACCCACCCTGTCCCCAAACTCTGCCAGGCTGGGGACAGGGCAGCCTCAGCCCCCTGTGCCGTGGATGGTGTGGCCTTCAGGGACGCCTCACACCCCTCTGGAACGGGCATGTCCCACAGTGCCCTCGGAGGCTGCTGCCCCCTCTGCCCTCGGTGCTCTTGGCTGGTGTGTCCTGCCTCGCCACCCCATGGTGCTCACTTCTCCCACTTCTCCGTCTGTCCAAAAGCCTCCTGCTGCCGCCGGGGTCGGCCAGCCCGGCCCTTTCCCACGGGGATCTCCAGGATCTCCTCCCCATGCTGGCTTGGGCGTTAGGGCTTTCTGTTTGCCTTCTCTTGTGTTGCTGCCGTCGAGGACTCGCTGTACATAGATCCGTCGTGGAACGCCCTGTGTGGGTTGGGGGGGCTTGGCCCTGCGCCTTGTCCCTAGTTTTGGGTTTTTTTGGTACTCTGTGATGACTGTGCTGTGCTGACTTCTTTTCTGATTGTATGAGACTCCGGCCCAGCAGCCACTCGAGGTCAGCAGTGGGGACCCAACTCTTCCCTCCAGCCCCTCGGACCCTTCTTGGGACTCTGGTGCCCAGCTGGGAGGGGACTGATGCACCTTTGAGGGCTGCCCAGGTGCCCTGAGGAGTCCCATGGGAGGAGGGGCAGCCTTGCCTGAGCTTTCTTTTGTGACACCTCCAGGGATCCACCCAAAACTGGACCAAACTGTAGCTGTGACCCTGGCCTGTGTCCTGCAGGTTTGCTCCATCCCTCCCCAATCAGGGCTGCCACTCATCCCCTCACCTCAGCCCCGGCAGCTGGAGGTGGGTGGCTGGTGGGGGTGTGATCCAGGGGGAAGGAGAAGGGCCTTGCCAGCAGGTTGGCCCTGGGATTGGCAAGGGGGGCTTGGCTGGGGTTACCTGGCCAGAGGGACCAGGTCCTGATGGACTCCTCCTGGCTTGTGCCAAGCACATCATGTCCCCAAGGCTGGCAGCTGTCTGGGGGCCAACACATGGCTGTGGGCTGAGCCCCGCTCTGTCCCCAGGGAAAGGGTCCAGGGATTGCACTAACTTATCCTCCTGCCACCTCCAAAGGTGCCCACCACCCCCAAAGGTGCCTGCTGCCCCCAAAGATACCTGTCACCCCACAAAGGTATCTGTCACCTCCAGAGGTGCCAGTTGCCCCCAAAGGTGCCCGTGGTCCCTGGGAGTCCTCCTGAGGGACTGGAGGTGGGTGATGCCAGCGCCTCACCCTCCTGCCCCCTCGAGCTGCTGCTGCCTGGTGGCCTGAACCTTACAATTTTAGCTTTTTTCTATTAAACACAAACAACCTTTTTTTAATTGAATTAAAGATGAAATGGACAAATTCCTGTTCTAGATTATCTGTGTAATTGACTGGGTTTTGTGTTTCTTAACTGCATGGTATTCCTGCCAAGGGGTTTTATAGCACTTTTTAAATTTCTCTTTAAGATTTTGGTCCGGATTTCTACTGCTCTCGCCTGTCTGTTTTTGCTTTTTCCTTGCACCCTCCACGTTTGTAAACTCGTTCCATTTTATACCTGATGTTGAGACCCAGCCCCACATTGTACATAGCTGCGGGAACAATCATAGGGAACAAACAAACACCATCTGGACTCTTTCCACGATTAGTTGTTTTTACTTCAAAGAAATTTAACAAGAAACATACAAGGAAGCCAGGAAAAGGCTTGAGGATATTCTGAAAAGACAGAAACAAATCCAGCCCTGCACCAAGTCAGCTCCTGCTGCCCACACTGCCCGCACCAACTGGCATGTCTCTTCTCAGTCGTCTGTCTAACACCATTGGATTCAATAAAGTGATCTCCTGTACTGTTGGCTCCTGGTCTTGTGTCTGTGACTCTGTTTCTGTGTGTCAGAGGGAAGGGTATTTGTACACATCATAGAATCATGTGATGGGTTGGGTTGGAAGGGACACCTTGCACTATCCCAGGTTGCTCCAAGCCCCTGGCCTTGAACATTTCCAGGGATGGGGTGGCCACAGCTTCTCTAGGAAGCCTGTGCCAGGGCCTCACCTCCCTCACAGCCAAGATTTCCTTCCCAATATCCCATCTAACCCTGCCCTCTGGCAGCCCTTGTCCAAAGTCCCTCTTCAGCTCTCTTGGAGCCCCTTTAGGAACTGGAAGGGGCTCTAAGTTCTCTGCAGGGCCTTCTCTCCAGACTGAACATACCCCACGTCTCCTAGCCTGTCTCCAGAGCAGAGACTCAAGTCCTCAAAGAATCTACCCCTGTCCTTGGTAGTTGCCTTCCTGCAAAACCTGGGAAGGGAGCCTTAGTAGAAAAGCTCCTGGACTGAAATCTTAGCTGTTTTGCAGGATGGTGGGAGCAGTTTCAGGGATTGGGGACCTCTCTCCCAAGGTCACACTCCTGTAAAGTCTGGGGTGGGCAGAAATGCTCCTGATTTGGAATCTTAGCAGTTCAGGATATGGAAAGCAGGAGGTCCCTTTCCTGGGGCAGGAGAGACGGGTCCTACCAGAGATGAGCAGGGGAGACGGAGGGCTCAAGTTAGGTGAGCATTCCCAGGCCCCTTTTGCCTCACCAGGTCTGATCTGATCTCCCATTTGAAAGGACAGGAAGGTGACAGATCCCACATCAGCACAGGGAGACAGAGGTGGGAGTCACTGTCGGTTGTGCAAATCCAGTTGCTGGAGGCTGAAGCAGGCAGGGAGAGCCCGGTCTTCCCGCAGCGTCTCCAAATCTGTTTTCCACTCCGGAGAGCGATGCTGGAGCGGGGACAGATGCTTCAGGAGCCGTTAATTAATGACGGGATGGCGATGAGCTGTAATAGGCTGCAGTGGCGGATCCAGGGCCAGGAGAGGGCTCTTACCATCAGCTCCCGCTGCTCCCGCATGGCGAGTTCACACGAGTTCCTTACGTTGGGCGCGGTCCCGGACGCGGAGAGTGAGACCGGTTTTGGTGATGCCCGGTCCCTCGTCCGCAGAAATG
>JAGMWU010000028.1:6365792-6401298 GCA_018697195.1 Certhia americana
TTTTGACGGATGGCGATGGCTGTAATAGGCTGCAGTGGCGAATCAGGGCAGGTGAGAGGGCTCTTACCATCAGCTCCGCTGCTCCGCAGGGGCGAGTTCACATCGAGTTATTACGTGGGCGCTGGTCCCGCGCGCGGAGAGTGAGACAGGTTAGATGGTGATGCCCGGTCCCTCGTCCGCAGAAATGGCGGCCCCTGTCGTGCACCCGACCCTGTGTGACGTCCAATCCCTTGCAGGAAGCAGAGCAGGAGGGAGAGAAGAGCTGGGAGCATCGAAGGGGTCACGCATCGTAACTAGGGAATTGCCAGGCGCAGAGCCAGAGGAATCGGTCCGAGCAAAGGGTGTGGGGAGTGGGGGGGGGGGGGGGGGGGGAATGCAGGCAGGACACACGGGGATGATGCTGACGCTTCAATTCCAGGACGGACTCCTGCGTTTGGGAACAATAGCAGCCTTTTCAAGGGGTGATGACCGGGGTGGGGCCCTTCGTTCGGGAAACCGACCCCTGGGTGCTGTAGTGGGGATATGGCCCCATGCAGACATGCCCCCAGGATCCGGTGGGAGCGGTGCTGTCTCTGTGAAGTGTTTTCGGGGGTGCGTGACAAGGATGGGAGGGGGTTTTGCTGCAGCAAAAGGGGGTGTGCAGCGGTTTTTTTTTTATGGGGCATTTTTTTTTTTTTTTTTTGTGATGCAGCCTCTAGTGACTGGATCCCCTCTCTGCTTCAGGCACCACCTCTCACAGGTGTCTCGGCTTGGAGCGGCTGGAGCAACCAGTCAACTCCATGTGTAGCTCAGGCTCTAGCTGCAACACTGGGACCAGGAGATCTGGAATGGAGGGTGGCGGAGGACCCTAAGCTTGCCCTTTTTTTTTTTTTTTTGTGGGTGGTCGGGTGTGAACCCCCCGGCTGTCCCTGTGCCGGGCCTCATATATGGGAAATAAGGCTGTTGTGTTGGGGGGGGGGGGGGAAGGTCCAAGGGCTCCTTTTCACAATGGAGAACTCCGTTGATGGGCAGGGGGATCCCACAGCCAGGGCAAAAACTGTGTCCCTGCCCCCAACTCCCCACTCAAGGCTCCTCACTTGAATCCCATAGCTTTTTCCTGATGTTTTGGCCTCAAAACCAAAGCTGGGTTCCAGGAGCCCCTGGATATGGGGGAGTGTCACGGGTTGCAGCTGCAAAATGTAACCAAAAACTCTAGTATTCTATCACCATCGGTTGAAACTGGGATGGCGGGGGCTGTAATGTCTGTCAATGGCAAATCTCAAGAAACCTGCTGGGGGTTTTCGTATTCCTCACACCATCCTTCCTCCGGGAGAGATCTTCTAATAGACCAGTGTGAGTGTCCACTGAGAAGAATATAGCATCCACGGGGAAATGCTCAACCAGGGGGAGGAGCCAAGTATTCCTACCTGGATAAAATCTGCGGGAGTTGGCACACCACGGGGACAGCCTTTCCACTGGTCTCAAGAGAAAAAAGACCAGGCCCCCATACCTCTCACCACTGGACCTTCAGTGAAAAACTACACTCTTTATACAGGGAGCATCACTTCAAACAGCGCACATTTGCACTGCGGACGCAACCACCATCTAATGGGACTGCCACCAACACCTGGCCCACAGGGGTACATGTTGGATCCTGACTCTGTCAGGGTTTGTTTGTTGCTTGTTTCTCCTCTTTTTTTTTTTTTTTTTCCTTCTCTATTGTATACTGCAGTGTGCTTTTGTTTATGTTTATTTTAGTGCCTCCTAATAAGAACTGTTATTCACGTATTCCCATAAATCTCTGCTGAGCGCCCCTTAATTGCAAAGTTATAATAATTCGCAGGGAGGGGTTTAATCTCATTCCAATGGAGGCTCCTGCTTTCCTTAGAGACGCTTGTTGCTCAACCACAACCGGGAAGCATGGTGAAGTTGCCACCACCACAGGCACTCCTACCGTGGCCACAGCAGAGATGTGGCCAGGTCCCTGTGGCGGTGGTGGACAGCAGTGCTGGTGTGAACTGGGTGGTGGTGATCTGGGCAATGTCACATGGTGCGCCGGGACGATACGACTGGTGATGATGTGAAGTGTTTTTGGTGTGGTGTTGGTGTTGGGTTCCAATATCGTGCATGGAATGAGGTGCTGATGGCAGTACCTGGTGTCAGTGACAGGTGCCAGTGCTGTGTGTGAGTACCCCAATGCGGGCTGCTGTGCCCGGTGCCTTGCTCGAGTGCTGATGTGAAGGCACGATGTGAGGTGGACACCCGTGATGGGGGTTCCCGGGTGCCGGTAGCCCCAGTGTGCGGTACCACAAACGGGGTGCAGGTGGACAGGTGAGGTGGCCGATGGGGGAGCCCAGAGGCCGTTGACGATTCCCAGAACGCTTCCGGGGCGGTGCCGTCCTGCCCGAGACCAGGTTGCACGCCCCCGGGGGGGCGGGGCGGCCCGAGCTGCGGGCGGGGCGGCGGGCGGGGCCTCCCGGTGGCGGGCGGAGCCTCGCGGAGCCGCCGCACGCGAGCCCGGAGGGGCCGGGGCTGCCGCAGAGCCGCGCAGGTCCCGCCGCCCGCCCCGCACCGACCGTACCGACCGCTCCGCTCCCCGCCCGCCCCGCACCGACCGCTGCTCTCCCCGCCCGCTCGGACCGCACGGACTGCACCGCACCGCTCCCGCCCGCCGCCCCGCCCGTAAGTGCCCGCCCGCACTCCCGCCGAAGTTTCCCCCGGTGCCGCAGCGGAGCGGGCTCTGCGGGACGGGACTGCCCGGGCTCTCGCCGAGCCCGTCCCGGCGCCGCTGCCCGAGGTGCGATCGTTCCCCGTGGGGTGGGATGGAGTACTGCCGCGGGCTCTGGGTAGTGCACCTCGCCGTGTCCAGGTGCCGGGAGCGGGGCAGGGACCTGCGCTTTTACCGGGAGTCCGTCCCGGGAAACGGGTCCCAGGACTGCCCAACGCCCAGAAGGAGGCTGGCGACCGAGCCTGGAGGGATGGAGAGGGGGGCGGCCAGTGGTGCAGGAGGCTGCGGAACTGGCGAGGAGCACCCAGGGACGTGGGGACCCTCACGAAGGCGTGAGAGCCCCTGGGAATGCGGGGCCACCCTGGGGATGCCGCTCGGTGCCGCCGGGTCAAAGGTGCCCTCTGGGCGCTGCGGGATGCTCCAGTTCCTCATTTCTGCGGATGCCCGGTAATGGGTACCCTTGGGGTGCTGGCCCCGGGAGTGGCGGGGGCGCGGGGCTGTTCCCGCAGCATTGCGGGGAACCCATCCTAGTGTTGGGAACTCGGGGAGCGGCGTGGCCCCCGCGTGGGCAGCTACAAGCCCCGCTGCACTGACGGCTTCTTCGTAGCGGCCTGGCCAGGAGCCAGCTCCAGACAGACCCTTCGTCTGGATTTCCCCGCCGTGGCTACACCATCTCCGGGATCCTCCAGCACTGCATAAGCTGGCTGGGTGCCGTCAGGGTGCAGCCGTGCAGAGGGGTTCGGTCCAGCGCCGTGGATGTCACACTGGGGTGTTGCAGCACTTGCTAAGCCCAGAACATCGCTGCTTCCCTCAGCCTAGTTTTAAAGAGTATTCCCAAAGGAGCTCTGCAAATTGCGCAGGGGACAGGCAATGTTGCAAGGTGACTGTGGCACGGAGGGGGGTGGTGGGGTGGGGGGTGGTGGGGCGGAACACAAGTCTGTATCACCCATTGCTTCGTGGTCTCCAACTGTATCATTGCCTCTGTTTCTCTGCACGGGCGCCCCTTGGCGCAGCACTCTTCTGTCCTGTCCTCCGAGTGAGAGTGGCCGGGGTGCTGCGGGGTGTCACCCACTGCAGAGTGTCCGACAGCACAGCCTCCTGCGCTGTGAAGCTGCAGGGCGCTGCTGGACTCCCCGCCTGCTCCTCTGCTGCAGCAAAACTTCAGTCCTGAGCGCAGGCTGGCTGGTACGCGAGGTGCTGCTGCAGCGGTGTTACTCCTGCACGCACCGAGCGGCAGCGCAGCCACCGGCAGGAGTCTCCAGCCTGCTGCATTATTCCTCGCTAGCACGGTTCCTCGGCCGCACGCTGCCGAGGGCTGCCGGACCCCCGGGGCAACCCTGGGGCATCCCCGGGGCTCTGCGCCCTTGCTGCGCATGGGTGCTTTTGGCCGTAGGGTTTGGGTGGGAGGAAGTGTGGCTTGCAGTGGTCTGTGTGCAGGGGGAGTGTGAGGCATCAAGGGGGAGGTGATGCACCCAAGGTCATTGAGGCCAGCAGTGGCAGTGGGAGTCACCTGTGCTGCTCGAGAACAGCACAACCTAGCAAAGCACCCCAGTGCTCCCAAACCCAAGCGCCTCTCGGAGTGATGCCGTGTCTCCTTCTTGCTTATGGGTGTAGTGCAGGAATGGTTCTGACCTTGCCCTATCCTCTGGCACCTTGCCCGGCCTCCTGTGGTGAGCTCTGCTGCCCCGCTCACTGGGAGCCAGCTTGAAGCCCCAGTGCCCCCGATTCTGCAGGGCGAGGACACATCCCTTGCTGCCTGTGAGCCCAGTGATGGCAGCAGCGGAGAGCAGCTCTGGCTGCACTGCATTGCTCCTGGCCGCCCTGGCTCTGCACCCTGCTGCCCACAGCACCCACGGTCCCAGAGGGGGAGGACACACAAATACAGTCATATAGATCCTCATACATATAAATGGATCTATATTATAAATATGGCTGGGGAGGGAGTTTCCAAACACAGCCACTGTAGCGTTTGCTGCCGACTGCTCCCATGGGAGCTGCCTCCTGCTCCGTAAGCCCCAGGGATGGTCACTGGGGCTAGAGGCTAGAAGCCACTGAAGTGAGCTGGGACTCCCACTCCCCCCGCAGGTCCTTCCTCCAGTTCACCATGGTTTTGGCAAAGTCCCAGCTCTGGGAGCCGGATGACTGCAGCTTCTCATTATGACTGGAGTTTCTCCTTCCCTGGGCTGCGCAGAGAGCTGTGAGCTGGCAGCCGTGATGTCCTCCAGCAGGATCAATGCCCAATGTACAGATGGGACCCAGTGCCCACTGATCTTAAGATCCTGTATTTTTTAATTCCCTACTCCTGGCAGAGCAGCTTGGCACTGTGCCTGGCTGTGCTCCTCCTTGGCCTGGTGGCCACAAGCACCTTTCCTGTGCCAGGTATCTGGAGCCGCCAGTAAGTGCAATCTGCAAAATGCCTTTGCCCTTGGCTGCGGTTGGCCTTTCCCTCCTGGATGAACACCCGTCTCCTCCCCGGCTTGTGCCCTCAGCTCAGCTCCTGAGTGAGCCTGCATTCCCCAAAGCGCTCTTCGATTATTAGCCCTAATAATTGTGTTATCGCATTGACTGAACTCTTTCAGATGCCAAAGCTAATTTTGCTCTTCATGCCTTCCTTCATCAGTAATGGGGTTTTGATAACATTACGCATCCAAAAGTATTGGATAAACTTGGCATAATTCCCCATTTATTAATTAAACTGTAAATTAGGCAGTGTGCGTCTGGAATCTGAATGCCCCAAACTGGTGTGATCCTGCAGCTGGGGATGGTGCTGGCCCATTCCTGTCAGCCCTGGGGTGTGGGATCCTGGGGTCTCTTGTTGAGCTGGGGGCTGCCACATCCCAGTGGGACCACCTGCTCCATTGCTTCCTGCATGCAGGAAATTGTGATGTTTCATCAGCTCTGCTGTTTGGAATAGGAATGTCCCTGAATTCAGCTGCTGGTCGGAGTTCAGTCAGAGTCTGGCTGAGCTCCCTGTCTCCCTGGGGTGGCTCTGCTGGTGTTGGTGCTTTGGGAGGGGTGACTGCATCCAGCTCTGGCAGTACATGTGGCAGTGCTGGGCTGTGCCAAATTCCTGCTGTCTGGAGCCATATCCCATTCTCCAACGCACACAGTTGTCTGACTTGCACCAAACCCATCCCCACAGACGTGGCCTCACTGGCTTGGAAGGCACTCCTGGCACTGACAGGGTGTCCTTGTCCTTGTGCATCTTAAGGAAAGCTGGTGTGTTTTAATTAATCCAGGGCTTTTCATTCTCCCCACCTTTTCCCAGCCCTGCAGGGTGCAGCAGATGTGGACTCTGACCTTGTGCATCCCCAGGGATATGGGGAGACCAGGAGCAAAGTGGGTGTTTGTGGCACGAGAGGTAGGTGGGTGCTATGGGATACAACAGGGTAGTCCGATCCCTGAGTCTGTGCTGAGCTGGAGGTGGCCTGGGGAGATAGTTCTGCTGCCAGGGACCTGGGGAGCTGCTTCAGGGCTAGACTGAAGCCATGGGGATTGGGAGTGTCTGTGAGCAGCAGGATGCCAAAGATATGCCTGTGTGCTAGGCTGGTTTGGGATCAGCAGAGCTGATCTGGCAGCTGACATTCTGGCAGTGCTGGTGTGGGATGAGGCATCCCTGACTCCTGTGAGCCTCATGTGGTGTCTCACCACAGCAATTCCACCAAAACACTATGGAGGTTTCAGCCTCCAAATTTCTCAGCATTGTCCCAGGGAGATGCCTCCTACCTTCTGCTGCAGGACACAGGTTGTTCCTGGGGACATGTTTGGACTGAGGGGTGCTGGTTCTGGGAAACCCCAAGTGGCACCACAGCTCCCACCGGCCTCGAGCAGAGGATTCAAAGAAAACAGCCCCGAATTTCAGAGCCGTGCATGGATTTGCAAGTACATGAACTCCCTGTGGGCTCTGTTGCTGTCTTGCTCTGTTCCCAAGGGGGTCCCAGGGTTTTCTCCTGGAACTGAGGCCTGGCAGAGATAGGTTAGTGCCTGGGATGTGGGTGCTGGCTTGTGCCCACACTGCCCATGCAGCACCATGGCACCACTGCCAGCAGTCTGGCACAGCTGCTGCCTGGTGCTGCAGTGAGCTGTGTGTGGCTGTGCCAGCTCAGCCACTGCTCTGTGCCACAGGAGAGCACAGCAGAGACTCCTGATGGAGTGGTGTGGGCCTGGCCGTGGGGGACCCTTGGAAGGGATGGTGACTATTAGCATCAGTCAAGGAACCAGGGTGCTTTGCATCTGGGCTCTTCACATTCTTCCAGGGGAGGAACAACCTGCTCCAGGATGCACTAGTGGAACTGCTCCTCTGTGCAGACGTGAAAGCGTTGTTGTTGTGCTTGTGCTGACAAAACACTTGGAGTCACACAGGGATGCAATTCAGAGGGACTGGGAAGGACAGAGGGCCGGGACACCAGCTGTGCACCCGGCTCTCCCAGTAACATTTCTCCATCTGTACGAGGTTTATTCATGGAAGTCAGTCCTGTGTCCTGGCCTTGGTGGGGCTTTGTGCCACAACAAAACCCCGTGGGCTGCTGTGGTGCTGTGTCCTTGCTGATTCCCATCATTGTGCTTCCTCCATTCCCTTTGCCACCTCAAATGCCACACAGCCGGATGGCCCTGGGGACACAGAACTCTCCTGTGCACTGGGCTCCCTGTGCCTTGGAGCTGGGCAAGCAGCACCAGTATTGCTCCCACAGGCAGCCAGTCCTGGGGGACTAAACCCAGGCTGACAGGGAGGAGGGGGATGAGCATTGCTGGGAGCTCCCCAGGGCTGGGAGATGGTTTTCTGGATTCTAACACCAGCCCATCAAGACCTCATGCTTGGCTGAGAGCTGTGGAGATCTCCCTGGAGCCTCCTCCTGGAAATGGCCCCTTGTGGCTTGTGTCTGCTTGTTTGGCCCATCGGTTTTGCTAGGGAACAGCACAGGGTGTGCGCTCCCAGCTCCCATCTGTGATCGATCCAGTGTGTCTCGGCTTGCTTCTGGAGCCACTTCTGGCTCTTCCCCAGGAGCTGACCTGGCTCCTTTTCTCTCCTCCTATGTCGATCTGGAGCCATCAGTGTGGCACAGGGCCATGGCCGGGAATGCCGGCAGCGTGGCTGTGGTGCTGGCACTGTGATGCCCATGCGGGAGGACAGAACTTGGAACTCTTGGCTCTGGTGGCTTCAAAGTGCCAGGGCAGCACAGCCCATCACCATCTGGTGCCCTATTTAGCTGCTCTTGTGTTGCCTTCAGAGCAAGACATGGCTGCCGTGGCATCACACTGCTGGGGAGTGGGCTGGGCTCTGGCAGCACATGGAACCTATTTTTTGGGAGGCTTCTTTGGCCATTCATGGCTCTGTTTGCCAAGGGAAGAGTGCTGCCTGGTGTTAGGGTGAGCCTGGTGGTTTGCTGTGGCAGTGCCATATAGGATATTCCATATGCTCTGCTGTCCTTGGCAGCAGCTGTGTCCAGCTCAGGAGACTGTGGTCCCCAGCATTCCCGGCTGCCTTCTCTATCTGTCCCACAGTAGCACATGGCACGAGCCAAAACCCTCTGGATGAAGTGCTGGTGGTGAGTGGTGCGTGCAGCCCCTGCAGCATTCCTCTGGGATGAGAGAGCAGTGCAGGAGTGATGGAAGACAGTGGTAAGCAGAGAGCCACAGTGGAGAGGGGGACAAGGTGCTCAACAGTCCCTTTGCTGTTGGCAGCCAAATTTCAGGTGGCAGCGCCTGCCCCAGCTCCTGTGGCTCCTGTGGGAGCCCTGGCACCAGTCCCAGGTGCCAGGCTCCCTCCTGCCCTTCCTTCCTGCGAAAGCTGCAAACCAGAGCCAGGGGCTGATCCCTCTAGAGAAAGTGGGCTTTGGGGGATCAGCACCTCTGGGTGCTAGGCATGGTTCTGAGTGCCCAGCAGTGGGTTCTTCTCTCCTCTGTTGCAGGCACTGGTGTCGTGGGCTGTCACTGCCCTTGTTCCCCATTTCACCTCAGCGCTGTTCTGATTTTAGAGGCAAAAGCAGAGAAAATCCCTGAGCTGCCTCACTGGGCACCCTGGCACTCCTGGGTGCCAGCAGTGGTCCCCATGCAGGGAGGTGTCCCTGGGTAGGGACATACCTGCCATCCCCCTGAGTCACAATGCTTTGGGGGGCCCTGCCATTGCTGAGAAGCACCCCAGTACCTGGTGGGTATTGGCTGGGGTGATACTTTGCAGGAGATGCACAGGAGTGAGCAGGACAGGGTGGGATCATCCCTTCCCCACACTGACCTTTAGGTGTCCATCCAGTGGGAGACTTCTGGCAGCAGGAGCTGGGAACTAAGCAAACACCAGCAGCCATCAATCTGGAACCCAAATGATGGACAAAGGCTGCCTTAAAGCTGCACTTACTGCTAGACCTCGCTTGGTTTTGCTGTAACGCATCCTCTCTCTTAGACAAGCAGTGGCTGCAAAACCACCATCAGTTTTTAATTTTTTATTTTACAAGCTCTCTATTGTGAGCCAGGGACTGAGTTTCCTTCCTTGAGGCCAGGGGCTCCATGAGGGGCTCAGATTCCAGCAGTGGGGCAGCGAGGCAGGAGCTCATCCCTAGCTATATGCAGTGTGGTGCCTTCCTCGAATTGCTCATCCCTGGGGAAGAATCTGTATTTGGGGCTGCTGAACCCCAGCAAGTTGTTATTTTTAATTAGCTGAGCCAGGAGCTGGTGGGTGATGAGGCCATGAGTGGAGTGCGCTGTGGTGGGAGGGAGGGTGCTGGCCAGCCTCCAGAGATGCTGCTGGAGCCTGCAGGATAGGGAGCAGTGCTGGGGGTCTGGGTGAGGTCTGATGGCTGTCACTGGCCCACTCAGAGCTCGGGGAATGCTGAGCTTTAGACCTGCTCAGGGATTTGCTCTCCTAGGGCACTGTTTCTCATGCTATGCCTCAGTTTCCCTTGGAGGGTGGAGGTCAGCCGGCAGCACCTGCTCATACATGTGTTTGGGGACAGGAAGATGTCCCTGTGAGGGTGGTGTCTCAGCAGCTCAGGTGCCACTTGCTGCTGGAGTACCCTCGCTTCATGACACCCCTCAGCTGTAGGAATACTCTTCCCTGAAAAGTGTGGAGCTGGGGGAGCAGAGGCTCCCCTTGCCTTCAGCACAGTAGATCAGGGTGGGAGTGTGGGGGGATCCTGGGCTGAGGGTCTGATCTAGCACTGCTGATACAGCTGCTGTGGTCTTTTGCAGGGGCTGGGGAAGGAGAACAGGGTGTTTGCTGGGGTGTTGCAGAGCCCCTTTGCACCAGGGTCCTGCAGCATCTCCCCACCCAGCACCCCCTCCCCTCCTTCCTCCCTTATCCTTTGGTCTGGTGCCTTCAAACATCCCTTGTCAGGAATTCTGTTAATAAATGACCATTAGAAGCCAAGTCATGTTTTTACCTTAATTAGAGTCTCCTGTCTCACCACTGTGAGCTGAAACTCCTGCCGGACATGTCCCCAGACCGATGGGGGTACTGGGGAGCCAGGCCCGCAGTGAATGACCAGAGGGATGCCCAGGCATTGTGCCAGTGGGTCCGGCAGAGATGGGATCTCCCCCTCCAGCTCTTGTGCTCCTGACCCCAGAAGCAAAACACCTGCTGGCATCAAAATCCAGATGGGGCACTGCCAAATATCTCAGCTGTACTCTGGAATCTCTGCTTGCTCCTGGGCAGCCCTGCAGGATTGTGCAGGCTCTGTAGTGCCCAGGCTTCCCACTGGCATTGGGGTGGGAGAGGTCTTGGCTTGAAACTGGCTTGGGATTTTCATTCCTGGCCATCCAAGCCCAAGCCCTGGCACATGACAGCACAGTTTTGGAGTCAGCTCCTCGTTTGTGGAAGTCTGGAGGGTTCACACATCTCCGTCTCAGCAGGACAGCTCAGACCTGGCTTTGCCATCCCATAAAGGAGCAGTAACTCATCACTCTGGACCCACGGTGGCAGCCACCCTTCATTAGCTAACAAGCTAATGGTAACAAGCCAGATGGGGTCTCCCTGGGATACTTCATCCCTCTGGGCTGAGGGGGCCAGGGTTGGCACCCCTCTACCCACCTGCCCACACCCAGTCCATGCTCAGTCAGTGCTGACTGCTGCTAATTTCTGTCTCAGCCTCATTAATCTTCATTTGTTGTTGTTTCTGCTCTCCATCATCCGTGCGGCCTTCACCTTCCTGGAGAGGAGGAGTTCCTGCTGCTGGAGGGGGAGGTTCCTTCTGCCCCTGCAGAGGAGCAGCTGGATTCCCCAAAAGCCCTCACCCTGATGGGGACTGAGCTCCCTCATGCTGCCATGTCCAGGGACATCCCGGTCCTTCTGTGCATCCCCAAATCCTGGGTCTGGAGCTTTGCAGAACATCCTCCCGATGACCGCGAGTTCCCTTTGATTTTCGGCTTCTCCCTACATGGTCCTCACAGCCCCCCAGCCAGTGAATCCCCCCCTCCATCCTTCCCCATCCCACCCATACAGGGAGCTACTGCTGGGGCAGTGGATACTCATGATGGGCACAGCTCTGGAGAAACCTCCAATCCCCTTTTTTGTGCCAGGTGCTGCAGCAGCATAGGGGAGTGTCTCTGGGATGGAGTTTTTGATGGAGGAGGAAGGATGAAGAGCTCTGGAAGGAGATTTTTCAGTGTCTGAACTGCTTTTCTGTATACAGGGACTGCTCTGGGGGTGGATGGGGACGGGATCACTGGCTCCAGCCTGGGATTTACATCCTGCCAGTCTTTGGGGTGCTGCTGGCAAATGGAATGCAGCAAATGGAATATGTGAAAGGGAGTGGGGACACCACCCCCACCCCCCACTCCCTAAAATCACTGATGGAGCTAGGGAGGTTTAGACCAGGAAGGGCTGGTTTGGAGTTCAGTGCAGTTTCTTGGGGCTCAGTATCAGCTTTAGTGGGGCGGGGGGGATCTGGGGTGAGTTTGGGGGCTGAGCCTGGAGGGAGTTCACTGGATACAGCCTCTGGGGGCTCCTAGGCCAGATGTTTGCAGTTGGGGGTCACTGCCTGAGGGGTACAGAGTAACACAGTGTGGGGTGCAGAAAGGTTTTAGGGGCTCTGAGGGTGGTGCAGCATGCAGGTGCATGCATGCATATCTGGGGTGATATGTTAGGGGCTCTGGGAAGCTGCTGCAGGCACAGGATATGGGATGTCATCTGGGATGTGGGGATGCTGCAGTGGCAGATTTGGGGTGCTGCACTGAGGGTTGCAGGATGAGGCATTGGGGGCTGCAGGGGGTTGCATTAGGGGAGAAATGCACTGTGAGGATGATGGGTTTGGTGGGGTTCAGGGTTGCACACTGGGGGGGCTGGAGCAACAGGGAGCAAGATAAAGCTCTGTGGGGGCACAGATGGCAGACCGGGGGCTGTGGGGGCAGTGTAATGTAGGTGCATGGGTGATGTGCCACCCTCCCCTCCCTCTGCCCCCTGGGGTCTCTGCAGCTGCCTGGCTGAAGCCCACCCAGTTCTGCTCCATAGGGAGCTCCTGGTGGGGTTTTTTTTGGCAGGCAGGGGTGCAGTGGGTCCTACCATTGCCATCAGCCTCCCCTGATGGGTGCTGCACCCCAGGGACAAGCTGGGGGATTCCCCAGGGACCAACAAGGCAGCAAGGGGCCCCTTCCTAGCCAGTATTTATTCATGATGCCTTAACCAACGCTTGTTCTTTGGCCAAGGACTAATAGAAATGGTTAATTGTAACCCCTCTATTGTCTTTATGTTCCTAACCTTATATCTTAGCCGGAGGGGGGGGGGGGGGGGGGGGGGGGGGGGGGGAGAGCAGTGGGAGGTGGCAGAGAACAACTCCAAACCAGGAAGGAATAAAGAGGAAACTTGAAGAACCGCAGCGAGTCCTCGACAGGGGCAGCCCAGTGGGGTTTGGGGCTGCGGTGGGGATTTCGGGGGGCCGAACTCCCTTCCCACCCGCACCGCCGGCCGCTCGGCCCCTCGCCAGCAGCTGCCGCAACTTGCAAAGAGGAGGGAAAAAAATTGCAAAAGGAAAAAAAAAAAAAAAAAAAAAAGGCAGCGGAGCCGGAGCAGGACTGCAATGCAGTGCCGCAGCCGAGCCCGCACGGCCCCCGCCCGCTGCGGGGGGAAAAGGGCTGGGACGGGGACAGGGGGCTGGGATGGGCCCCCACCGACTGAGAACCAGCGCCGTGGGGTGGGAGCAGCTCTGCCCCCACAGCTGAGGGGTTGTGCTGCCCCGCTTGTGCCTGGTGGGGACACGGGATGTGCCCGAGGACACCCAGTGAGGCGGTGGCACAGTGGGGACTGGGACCTGAAGGTGAGGGGACATCCCGAAGATCACACTGCCCCACTGCCTGCCCCACTGCCTGGCCTCCCGCTATCCCATCCCTTCCCTGTCCCTGACCTGCCCAGGCTGCCCCCATAGCACTGCCTGACCTGCCCCACCCTGGTTCCAGACCCAGGCTTGGTGCCCTCGCTTGGGGGTGCAGGATCAGCCCCCCGCCCCCAAGGCTGGGGCTGCAGCCCCCAGGAGCTGTAAGATGCACTCAGTTGGAGGGGAAGCAGCAACAGGGTCTCCACTGCTTGGCTCCCCGCAGGACCCTCCCCGGCCTCAGCTTCCTCCGGGCCTCAGCTCTTCTAGCACCCGGTGAGCATCCCAACGGAGCAATTAGTGATGCTGATTAGGTTGCCCGGTTCAAAAGCAAGCCCTGCAGCGAGGCCTGATGCTGCCTGCAGCCCCCCAGCCCCGGGCTGCACCGCAAAGGCCCCCAGGCAGCCCCCAGAACAGCAGTGCCCTGGCCATGTGTCTGTGCTGCCCATGGCACCCAGCTCCTGCGGTTCCCTCACACTCAGAGGGCTGTGCCTGTGCTGCTGGCCCTTACACAGGCTGCAGGCACTGCCATGCACGGGTGAGGACTCACACACCACACGGGCACTGCACAAGTGACACAGCCCTGGGCAGGTGTGCACGGCCCTGGGCACACACTGCCTGTGCACGAGCATTCACACACAGCCCATGGCAGGTGTGCATGTCCCTGGGCACGAGCATTCACACACACATGCCCTGCACGAGCATTTACATACCCTTTGCAGATTTACACATACACATGGATTCATATCCTGTGCACACACCTTGCACAAGTATTCATACCTTCGCACGTTTGCATGTTCCACGCACACGTGCCTGCACAAGTGCATGGACAAGCTTGTACCTCCATTTCCACACGTGCACTGACACTCAGACACACCCCATACACTGGCCCTTGCACACTGATGCCCACCCCTGCAGACTCACAGGTGCACTGACATACCCCTGACACGTCTAGCCCTGCCTGTGCACACCTGCGTGCACCCGTGGGCTGCAGGCTGTGCCCCCCTGCGGATGTTGAGTGGTCCCCACGGTATCAGTCCCTGGGGATGATTGCTCCGTGGCCGTGATCGCAGTGAGGCTCACCTGCCTCCCCTGGGTAGTGCTGGCCTGAGCACCCAAGGACTGGGAAGATCATCCAGGTGCTCCCTCTGGGTGCTACCCACCTTGTGTGGCAGGTTTGGCTGCAGAGTGGGTGCCCTGGGGTGTGTTGTGGTGTAGTGCAACCCTGGGGTCTCCCACCTCCTGTTTTCTGGAGAGCTTGCAGGTGTCACTGGCCTGAACCCCACACCCTTTGTTCATGGGTGCAGGGCAGAACCAGGACTCCTGCCCCAGACGAAGGAGGTGAGATCCAGCAGCCTTTGGTTTCCAAATCCTGGCTCTCTTTCCACCCACCCTGGTGCACATGCGTAGTGATGTGGACAAACCCTTCAAGTGGTGGAGGCAGACCCAGGCACACATCCAGGTCTCCTCAGCTGCTGGAAGCTTTAGGGAACCTTCAAAGCCCTCAAGATCAAATAACCTTAAGCTGGGTAGGGGTTAAATGCAGGTTCACCCCAAGACAGATGTGAGGGTTGTGGGGGACATCCAGCATCCCGCTCCAGCCTCCAAGTGCCAGGTTTCAGGGCTAGGTGATGCTGGTGCTGGTGTTTGTGGCTGTGACAGCCCCTCGGTGGGGTAGGAAGGTGGCTGTGGCCAAGCCATTGGGTGGAAGAGCTGTGGGCTTACAGCAGGGACCTTGTCTGGGTGGGAGTCACATAATCACCTCATTTTGTTGTATGAAGGACTTCCTCTGCCTCATAGCCCCCTCCCCAGACCCCCACACCACAGTCCCCCAGTAGCAGTGGTACAGGAGGAAGATGTCCAAGTGTGGAGTCACACTCTGGATAATTCAATGCCTGTGAGGTGGCCAGAGACACATGGCAGTGTCAGTTTGGGGCAGCAACACCCCCAGATCTCTCTGACTGGCTTTTTTGTGGTGAGAGCCATTCCAAATTCTGCAGAAGTGTCAGAGGAACACCCAGCCCAGGGCCAAGAGGCTTCTTGAGGGTGAGGAAGAAAGAGATGCAAGGAAGAGGGTGCACTGAAGCCACAGCTCACCTGCTCTCAGAAACTCCTTCCTGCGTTATCTGTGATCCTGCTCATCTCTTTGCTTCTCTCACTGGAGAGCCTGGTGTTCTCCTTAACCCCACTGGCACTATGCATTCCCTGACATTCTTCCCTGCTCTGGTCTTCTCTTGCAAGCTGCTTTCTGATGGGGTTGTGGAGGCACTTTGGGGATGAAGTTGGGGATGTAGAGGTCATGGAGACCCTTTGGAGCTGGAGCTGGCTTATGGGGGTACTTTGTACCAGGTTTGCCTGCAGGAGTCAAAGCCACATTTGCAGGATGATGGCTGTCCCCATCCTTAGCAGGTGCTCAGACCCAGCTGGGCTGGGGAGGGGGTGTTGAGCATGTCAGGCTGTGCTGCAGCCCTGGCTGTGACCTGAACACCTTCCCTGGCTCCATGGAGGAGCAGAGGTGGCCAGGGGAGCCCTGTGGGGTTGGAAGGTGTGGCTCCCAGGATATGATGCCTGTGACGTGAGTTGACCCATTGACCCACTGTACCCACTACTGTTGTGTAGAGCCAGCTCTTCCCTGCTTCCATCCATCCTCAAAATGTGCCCTGCCAAAGCTGCCTGAAGGCTGGAAGCAGAGCAGTGTGTTGTTGCTCTTCTGTTCCCATACTTGGAAGCTCCCCTGGGGCTGGGAGCAAGTCCTGAGGGTGCTACACCAATGCTAGGTCCCTGTGGGTGCCCCATGCCTGGGGTTCCTGCCTGAGAAAAGGAGGAGATGGGAAGGCTTGGATTTGTCCTAACTGACCTCATTCTTCTCTCCTGGGGATGCAAACCCCTCCCCTCATCCCAAGGGGCTTTGCCAAGTGAACGTCCTCCCAGGAGTCCCCATTGTCCCAGGGGAAGCTCAGAGCTGGCACCATCATTGATGCAAGGCTGGGTGATGCTCCCAGTGGCTTTGGAGATGCCAAGGGTCAGGACACCCAGGGGCCAGCTCGGCTTCCCACAGCTTGTGAGGGATCCAGGTGACCTCTCACAGACATTGGGTCTGTACCACCCTAGCAGAGGATGAGGTGTCCTGGTGCAGCCCTGCTGCCCACGCAGGCGCTGCCCTGGGGGCACTGGGGAGGAGTGGGGGCAGCAGAGACCTGTGTGACCAGTGAAACAATGTGTTTCAGCGAGTCCCTGACCCACCATGACGTTCAAGCAAGCGTCCATGATGGCCCCGGAGGCCACGGCCAGCACACTGCCCATGAGCACGATGGAGAACTCCACTGAGGCGTCGGGGCCAGGCGAGAGCAAGGAAGATATGTTCACCAAGCTGAGGGACAAGTTCATGAATGAGCTCAACAAGATTCCCTGTGAGTAGCTCCTTTCCCAGGTATTAGCCTCCTGATGGCCCCCCACTGCACTGGTCCCAGTACAACCTGTGGAACAAGGTTTTTGGGTGGTTGGGAGGGGGCTTCAGGGCTGACCACAACACTGGCTTTTGCCCACAGTGCCACCCTGGGCCCTCATCGCCATCGCAGTCGTGGCTGGACTCCTCATCCTCACCTGTTGCTTTTGCATCTGCAAGAAGTGCTGCTGCAAGAAGAAGAAGAACAAGAAGGAGAAGGGCAAAGGCATGAAGAATGCCATGAACATGAAGGACATGAAGTCAGGCAACCAGGTGATGTCCTCCTGGGCTGCTTGTCCAACAGCCCCTCTGGCGAGTTACGGACTGTAACAGGGCTCTCAGATCAGGCAGCAGATTGGGCTGGAGCCACCAGGATGAGACAGAGGAACCAGGACCTGAGACAGCAGCACTGTCCTCTTCCAGTGTCTGGTGACCCAGAAGGACCAGGCTTAAGCTGGCCTGGACCTGCAATGCTTCACCTGAGCCAGGAAATGTTAATTCAATCCCATGTATCTCCTACCTCCCTCTGGGTCAGACTCCTTTCTCAGAGCCTTTAGCTGAGAGAGGAGGGCCACGAGGCCAAAACACCTGCCAGTCTGGGATCCCCAAAACATCTGTGGTGAAGTGGTGGGTACCTCATCCTGGTGATCAGCTTGAGGCAGGCTTTATTACCCACAGGCTTGGGGCCACCCTGGCCATTTCAGTGGCCTTGGCCCATGGCCATTTGGAGGGGATGGGAGAATTTGGGCATCTGTTCCTGCTCTTGAGAGACATGTGGGCACTATGGGCATGCAGACAGGGCTGGAGCAGGAGAGGGGGGAAATGTGGGTGGGATTCGCAAGTGGAGAGCAAGGGCTGCATCCTCTGGGGCTCCACAGGTGGCACAAGTCCTGATCCCCCACCCTGCCATGGGTCCCTCAGTGTCTGTGTAACATGTCTCTCTTTGCCCACGGTGCCCTCGCTGTCCTCCTGCCCTGCTACTCTGGCTGCCTCTCTACTCTGGGACATCTTCCACGTAAGTGCCACCATGAGCCTCCTTCTCCATCATCTGCTCCCAGGGTGGGGTGGGGGACTGGGGTCACATCAAAGACAGGGTAAGGAGCTCGGACTCCCACCCCATGGACTATGCTTGGAGAGGCAGGAAGAGGGGTAGATTTCCTGGGGAGAATCTATTTCTGAGCCTACAAAGCCTGGAAATGGCCCTGATAAGCCCTTAGCTCTGGCTGTAGTGCTCCTCCAAACACAGGCTGGGGGACACAGCATCCACCACCTGCAAGCACCAAACCTCGTTCCACTGGAGTCAATCCCTTGTCCTGGCACCCCTGGCAGCCCCTGCCATCATTTTGGCTGGACCAGCACCAGGAGCTCCCTGGGAGCTGTATGGCTGTGGCACAGCCAGTGCCATCCCCAGCCTGCTCTGTCAGTGCTTTGTGTCCCCAGAACAGGGGTCTCCTTTTTCCTCTGGTGGGAAGAACCTGGGTGTTGAGATACCAGGAGGATTGGGGTGCTGTGGTCCCCGGTTTTGTGGGGCTGGGGCTGCTGGGCTGTGGCTGTCCTGCTGAGCTGGACACCTCGACTGCCATTCTAGGACCAACAGGATGACGATGATGCAGAGACAGGTCTGACAGAGGGGGAAGGTGAGGAAGAGGAGAAAGAGCCGGAGAACCTGGGCAAGCTGCAGTTCTCACTGGACTATGATTTCCAGGCAAACCAGGTGATGGAGGGGCTGGGACTCAGCTGAGGAGTGAGGTTTGCTGAGGGGGGGAGTTGAGAGGAGGACAGGTTTCTGTGCTGGACCTGGGAGGCACATGAGGGAAGGAGGAGCTGGGTGTTGTGTCACAGGAAGTCCTGCCACATGTTGGACTGGATCAACAACAGCAGCCCTTGGCAGCTGCAGTGCATGGCTGGCCTGTTTCACTGAGGACTCCTCTGCCTTCCAGCTCACAGTGGGGATCCTCCAAGCTGCCGAACTTCCAGCTTTGGACATGGGTGGCACCTCAGACCCCTATGTCAAGGTGTTCCTTCTCCCTGACAAGAAGAAGAAGTATGAGACCAAAGTGCAGAAGAAGACCCTCAACCCTGCCTTCAATGAGACCTTCACCTTCAAGGTGAGCCCTTTCATCACACAGGATCTTGTCTCCCACTTCAATCCTTCCCTCTATTTGTAGCAGTCCCATGTGCTGACTTTCCCTTCCAGAGGTGGGTGGTCTGGCTCAGGGTCCTCCAAGCCCCTTGCAGCCCAGTTCTTGTCCCTTTGTGCAGGTGCCCTACCAGGAGCTGGGTGGGAAGACGCTGGTGATGGCCATCTATGACTTTGATCGCTTCTCCAAGCATGACATCATAGGTGAGGTGAAGGTGCCCATGAACACAGTGGACCTAGGCCAGCCCATCGAGGAGTGGCGGGACCTGCAGAGTGGTGAGAAAGAGGAGGTGAGAGCCAGCCTGCAGCCAGCTGAACCCCTGGCTGGGGGGTGGAGATGGGGGCTTGCCATGGGGTGAGCTCTCCTTTCAGGGCCATCCCACAGTGCTCAGGGTCACAATCACTTTGGGGTCTCACCAGGGTACCATTAATAGCCTGGCAGTTATTGCTGGGAAGGATCTGACCTGTTTTTCCTCTAAAAATTTTACTATAGCAAAAAATCAAGACTGTAAAACATCTTGAGTGCTATGCTGGGCCTGGCTTGTCTTGGACCCAGTGATCAAACTCTTGAGTTGGTGCAGAGGGTGCCAGCTTGTGCCTGGACTGAGCAAGGTTTAGGGGGATGTGAATGTGTGATTGTGATCATGTCCAAACATTGGATTCCCAGGCACTGGCAAGGTTTTGATCTCCCCTTCTTGCTCTGCTTGGTAGCCAGAGAAGCTGGGAGATATCTGCATCTCCCTCCGGTACGTGCCCACGGCTGGGAAGCTCACTGTCTGCATTCTGGAAGCTAAGAACCTGAAGAAGATGGATGTCGGGGGCCTCTCAGGTGGGTTTTGCTCAGAAGCAACCCTTCTGGGGGCTCTCAGTATCCTCTGTGGGGAAGGACTCTGGGGCCACCTGTCTGGCAGAGTTTGGGAAACCCCTCAGTGCCTCTGCACGCCTTGGAGGCAGCCAAGGTCTGGGAGGTGAGGGGAGATGGGCGTGAGATGTGTCCCTGACTCTTGGGAAGGACGCTTCGAATTTGTTCCCGCTGGTGCGAGCAGGACCAGGATGCTGCAGGACCTGGGTGGTGAAAGTGCTCCTCTGCCATTTGCTCCTGGTTCTGCTCCTCCTTGACATGGGGACTGGGACCTTGATCAACGGCATGTTTTGTGCTTAAAGTGTCTTCCCAGCCCCTTCCTGAGGCTGAGCTCTGTGCCCAGGGGTCCTCAGCTCTCTCCAGATGTGCTTTAACTACGACAGGAGCAGTACCTGCATGGCTGGAAGGATTCAGCTTTATTGTGGGCTTTCCTGCTCCAGAAACGGGGGGACAGGACAGAACCTACCCAGTGTCACTCACCTGACAGGCCAGCTGTCACTCCACTGTCCTCTGCCTTCTTATGAGGGGGTCTACAGGATAGAATCCCAGAGTCATTACTATTGGGAAAGACCTCCAAGGGTCATCAAGTTCAACCTGTGCCTGATCCCCACTTCATCACCAGGCCACCCAGAGCACATGTCCAGGCATTGCTTTGACAAGGATGGAGACTCCACCACCTCCCTGGGCAGTTCCAATGCCTGACCATCCTTTCGATAAACAAATTCTTCCTGATGTCCGACCTGAACCTCCCCTGTCTCAATTTGAGGCCGTTTCCTCTTGTCCTGGGAGCAAAGCCGGACTTGCCCTGGTTTCCCTCTCCTGTCAGGGAGTTGTGGAGAATGAGAAGATCCCCCCTGAACTTCCTTTTCTCCAGGCTGAGCTCCCCGGCTCCCTCAGCCTCTCCTCATATGTCTGACTCTCCAGACCCTTCCCCAGTTCTGAATGCAGAAGAGCGCCATCCGTTTTCCAGTTGCTCACACAAATCTTCCCCAGCCCAACCATTTTATCTTCGGCATCCATCCACAAACCTCAAACCACCTTTACTCAGGGCAGTCTCTCCCTCACCATGGGTTGAGATGTCTCCTGGGACTAGGCCGGTGGTGTCCACAGGGCACCTCAGCCCTGGCTAATGCCCCATCTTGACCCCCAGACCCCTACGTGAAGATCCACCTGCTGCAGAATGGCAAGAGGTTGAAGAAGAAGAAGACGACAGTCAAGAAGAAGACCCTGAACCCCTACTTTAATGAGTCCTTCAGCTTTGAGATCCCCTTTGAGCAGATACAGGTTTGTCTGATGACTCCCCTGGGATGGAAGATGTCTTAAAGCTGTCTGAGCCCTTGTCCCACCCTTCCCAGCAGCCTGAGCCGCTCCTGCTGAGCTCCTGGTCTGGTCACCTAGGAGATTCTTCCAGTCCCATCTGGGGCCTGGGTGATGCAGCTGGTGTGGGGCAGAGGTGGGAGGCTGGGCAGTGCCCATCGGAGATGAACCCTCAATCCAGATCATGGCTGAAATAGGGCTTTCCTCTGCTCTTGATCCTACAGTGCTCACCCCAAGCATAACAGGGTGGTCCTGGGGGCATTTTGGGCTCTTCGCCACTGCCTTCTTCCCCTCCATGTCCTATGCAAGTCCCTTTGCTCCTGCCCAGTAGCCCACAGCTCTTGCCCAGCCTCCCATGACACCTTGGTGAGCTTTCCCAGGTGAATCAGCACAGGATGAGCTGCACCCCCACTGGGCTCTGCACTCCTCGGAGAAGGACATGCAGGGAGCAGGGAGGGGGCCCTGCACCAAAATGGACCACAGTGGGGCTCATCCTTGGGGGATCCCTGGGGCACCCTGGGACCATGGAGCTGTCTTGGCCACTGGCCTTAGACTTGCACTGGCCTTTCCATCCCTCTAAAAAAGGTTTCCTCCTTTAGAAAGTGCAAGTCGTCATCACAGTGCTGGACTACGACAAGCTGGGGAAGAATGAAGCCATTGGCAAGATCTTCACAGGCTTGAACTCCACCGGCACGGAGCTGCGGCACTGGTCCGACATGCTGGCCAACCCCCGGCGGCCCATTGCCCAGTGGCACTCGCTGAAGCCAGAGGAAGAAGTAGATGCAGCTCTTGGGAAAAACAAATAGCTCTGCCGACCAGCGTGGCACTGCGGACAGTTGACCCAGAGCTACTGATACCTCAGTTCTGCAACCTTCCTTTTGTTTTTTTTGTTCTGTTTTAAGCTGAAACGCCCTTTGATGCCTCTGGAAGGGTATCCAGGCAGTCCCAATAGCTTCCAGGGGAAGAGGTTACAGACATGGATGGTTCTTTTTGTTCTTCAGCATCGCTCCCTTCTTCTGCATGTCCCATTGCCTCTGCTCGCCATCCCTTCCCAATGCAAAGCCACCGGCAAACCTGGGACCTTCCCCAGCAGCTGTGTCACCAGCCTGCAGCATTGCTGCCACCATCCTGCCCTTGGGATCACGTGGGGAGCTGTGGAATGTTGCATGGAGGTGATACTGGAGCCTGATGGTGTGAGATGACCAGACCCACTGTGCTTGGTTGGGGCATGACCAGCAGTGAGAAAAATGGTGCAGAAAAGCCTCTGAAGAGGCCCAGGTGCCGCCCCCTGGCCGTGCCCAAGGAAGGCTGAGTGCCCCTGGCCTGCTCCAGGTTTGGGTTCTCTGAAGAGAGGCTTGCAAAGGCCGTGGATCCTGTGATGGTGGGGTACCAAGCAAGACACAGGGTGAAATGTGGGTGCACCAGCAGCACTGTGTGGATCGCCACCATCATCAGCACCACCACCTCTGTTTTGTCCCCAGAGGGGCAGCACTGGGTGATTTGTATCTGTGTCCCAACATACTTGGTGAATCCCAGAGATCAAAATGTTTCTACAAGGCAGGTTTACAATGAGAGGTCTCCAGATGTGAGAGGGGCAGCCCCCCAGAGCTGCACCAGGTGTCTCCTCAGAGACTGTCCATCTCATCCCAGGGCTCAGCCCTGCTGTGGGAACCCCAGCCTCAGGGCAGCCAGGGGGCCATGGGGAGCTCCAGTCCCACCACCTTCTGTGGGTGAGGATGTCAAGAGCAAGCCAGGGGCCAACAAGGGACCAAAGTCCCTGATTCCCATGAGCTGCTACTCCCCACCAGTCCATTGGCTGTTGAACCCACCCTGCCCTGCTCCTCTCAGGGGTATAAGCCATATCCACAACCCTGACAGTGGCTAAGAGCTTCTCTAGGCTGCTTCTCCCACTGTCCCATAAAAGCCCCTGAGATGGAAAGCCAACACAGTTGTTTGCAGCTGGGAGAGGGTTCAGAAGCCCTGCCCAGTTTAGTCCAGTCTGTACTGGAGCACCGATGTTAGCTCATGTCCCTGTCCCAGCTCCAGCTCCACAGCAGCCTCATGCTCTGCTCCCTTTGGCTTCCCTGGACTCACTGCTGGGGGTTCCAGCACTGCAGCAGCGAAGGGTTGAGTCCCAGGGATGTGCTGTCCCTGGGAACGCTGTTCTGTGGGTTCAGCACCTGGGCTGGGACCATGGTGCAGGGTGTCCTGGGTCCAGGGACAAAGTGCCAAAACTGAGCTCATCCCAGTGCTGTTGGACAGATTGGCAGCTCCCACAGCTCTGACTTCCCAAAGGGCATCCCAGCCCTCTCCGGAGGGGGGGAGATGATGGGAAACAGTGGCAGTCATTGGGTTTGAAACTTGGCTCAGGAGGTTAAAATCACATGGGTATCAGCCCCTGGAGGGTTGTGCAGCTCTGGGAGAGGTCCCCAGGGCAGAACATCTCCATCTGTGGGAGGTTTGGGGCTTGGATGGCCAAGCTGCAGTGTGGGAAGGGGATGTTGGATAGGTACCTTTAATGACCACCTCCACCACCACTGCAGCTGCACTTGCCCCATGCCCTGATGAAGGTGGCACTGTGGCTATCCTGGGTCTGCAGGTGTCATCCAGTCAGTGGTCTCTCAGGGCCATCTCCAGTTTTAATTAGTCCTTTTTGTAATGGATGTGTCAGTGTCAACAGATGGGGTCCTTCCCTGCCCCTGTAGCCAAAGGGAGAAGTCTTCGGATGCTTTTAATAATGGAGAGCTGGAGGGGGGCTGATGCCCCATGGTCAGGAACACTGGTAGGACTCAGTCTCATTTTAGGGTCCATCCAGGCACTGAGGGAGGGGAGGGTGTTTGTGTGTGTGTGTGTGTGTGTGTGTGTGTGTGTGTTTGCCTTTCATGGAATGGGTTAAAAGAGGAGGAATTAGAAAAAGCACTGAAATCCTACTGTTTGCAGCCTTCCCAGGGAAGCAGGTGGAAGTGTGTACACTTGCACACCTGCACATCTGCACACCTGCACATCACACCGGCACACCTACACACATCAGATGCACTCCCTCCTTTGCGCTCCCCCCCCCCCAGACCCGCCGCATCGGCCGAGGTCTCGCCAGGAGTGAAGATCCCACCTGGCTGCTTTTCATTCAGACTCTTTAAGCCTTGGGGGAGGGTGAAGACTGTGACTTTAATACATGATTTAATTTTTTTTAATAAAAAAGGGAAAACCAACCAACATCCTAAAGCCATCTGCGCTGCCTCTGACCCCCCCCTTAGCTGTGTGTAGGTAATTATATGGAGACATTGCTGTATATACCACGAGCAGTGCATGTGACGCAGCCACGTTAGCAGTAGCAGCATGGCCCCAGCCCGGCGGCGCTGCCACCGCCCCGGCACTGCCGGCCCCATCTCCTGCCTCCCGCCAGGGAGGGGGCGGCTATTACCAAAACTCATCGCTCGAGAGCTCTCCTCCACCCTGATTCCTCCCCTTTCCCGCCCCAAATAAAATTAAAATGAAAATCCCCAATTAAATCATATAAAAAAAAAGAAAATAATGCCAAGAAGCAACGCATGCCAAGCCTGGCCCGCCAGCGGAGGGTGAGCTGTCACCGAAGCAGCCGTGGCGTCCATGTGTGTCGTGTTCCTGTATCTTGTCGCGTTTGTCCCATGGCCGGGTAGCAGCAACATCGTGGCTTCGGTGTCCTGTGTCGCGTTGGTGCATTTCACTGTCAGAGCAACTTTAGAAGCCATATTAGAGGACGGTGCACCGGGACCCCACGGGGACAGGCCCACGGTGAGCCGTGACCCCCTTCCCCTCATGTGTCCGCGTCCCCCCTGGTTTCGTGGGGCTCAGGCTGCCAAGAGCCGCAGCGGCCACCGCCTCGGTGGCCTTGGGTGCCGCTGTCACGCCCGGCGAGGGGACGGGATAACGCTGAGCGTACATGTTAGGGTCGACCTGCCGGTGGTGAAAAGGCTTTTTGGAGCAGTTTGAGGTATTCCTGCCATGTCCAGTCGGTGGTTTCTGTTTTGGGGACAAGAGCTGGCACTTCCCTCTCCTGGCGGCACCGCGGAGCAAACCCAGCTGTGCAACCGAGATGCTCCCGGGGTTAAAGAAGGAGGTGAATTCACGAGTCTTGGCAACAGGCTCGGGTTCCTTTTCCTTTTTGCTCCCAATCCGGGAGGGAGGAGCCAGCTTCCTTTGGAGTCGCAGGCTCGGTCGTTCCTGGACCCGCAGTGTCGGCCCCGCTGTGCCTCGTCCCAGCCCCGCAGCGCTCGGCTCCGGCGGAAGCTGCTTTTAATGCCCCTTCCCCTCGTGTGGACTCTGTCGTTCCGTCTCTGATCGTTTGATGGTTATTTTGTAATGATTTCCGTCTCCTTATTAAAGAAATGAGCTGAAAGGAGCTGGTTCCCTTTTGGTCTTGCTACTGGGGCTCACGGGACATCCGCGGTGAGGGGCAAGACCCAGGGCAGTGAGCCCAGGGATGATGGAGGGATAAAGGTGTGGGTGGAACCTCACAAGGGCCCACGTCCCCCAAAACACAGAATCATGAAGTCATTTAGGTTGGAAAGGCCCTGTAAGATCATGGTGTTCAACTGTTAACCCAGCACTTCCATGTTTACCACTAAACCATGTCCATTCATGCATTGTTTGAAAATTTCCAGGGATGGTGACTTTGCTGCTGCTGCCCTGCCACTGCCTGACCACCTTTTCAGGGAAGAACTTTTCCCCAGTATCCAACCTAAACCTCCCCTTGCAACAGCTTGATGCTGTTTTATCCTGTCCTTGTTCCCAGGGAGGAGAGCCCAACCCCCTAGCTGCCCCTCCTGTCAGGGAGCTGTGCAGAGCCAGAAAGTCCCCACTGAGCCTCCTTTCCTCCAGGCTGAGCCCCCCAGCTCCCCCTGACTTGTGCTCTGGGTAGCCTTGAACCCCAGATGAGCAAGGCTGGACCAGACATGGGGCACAGGTGGGAAATACCAAAGGCCCCCATGGAATTCTTCCCCCCAGCATAGTCTGGTCCATAGTCACATCCTGCTCCACAGGGATGCTGGATACTCCCAACTGTAAGGGAAGAACTCAACCTGCATCAACCACCTGGAACATGTGGAGGTTCCAGCAGCCTCACCCAAGACAAAGGTTCCCAGATGTGACACCACCTCCTGCCTGTGCCACACTTTGTGCTGACCAAAATTTTGAGCAGAGCAAACACCGAGGTTGCCACCAGATTGGGAAATGGGCCTGATCCTCAGTGTGGTGCTGAGGAGGAGATTAGACCCTCTCCCGTTTCACCTTCCCACTGGTGGGTGCTTTTCACAGATGTGCATCCCAGTTCCTTCATTTTAGCTACCCCTGAAAAGGCACCTGTGTTGCAGCTGCAGAGCGTTTGTGCTTTTATGGATGATGGATATTTTTGTGCCATGAGAATTTTTTGAGAAACAGGGAATTTTAGCACAAACGATTTTAATTCCAGAAAGATGGAAGCAAACTCAAAGCTTCTATTTTATCAACTCTTTATTTTATTCATTTATAAATACTGTTGTGTTTACAAGCATCATAGCTGTGAATATTATTCCCAAACTTTCAAACACATAATACTTATAATACTATATAACAACAACCAGTAAAACAAATCATTCATCTCAGGGTTTGAAAGGCCACTCAAAAGTTGCATAAAAATACATTCTCTCCCCATCTTGTCAGCCAGTCCTGCTTCTCCAAGGAGTTTATTTACAAAGAGCCATCACCAAACTTGCAGCCACAACAGGTGGGTTCACCCCAAGCACTAAAAATTAACTCACCCCAAGCAATTGCTTAGAAAAAAAAAGTTCATGTTCCCCAAGGGAGACCACGTCTGGCAAATGCTCTGGTTTCAAGAGGGATCAAAAACCTATTTCCTCTGCACCCTGCCCCAAGCACAGGGTCTGAGGTGTCCTATTTGTCACCTCTTCAGTACACTGGTTATGTCAGGCATGAAGTGAGACAAAAAAAATCCATTCTCAAGAATTTGGTTTGCAGTTGCACTGTCATGACGAGACACTCACAGCTTTGGCTGATCAGGGACACTGAGCTGTGGGGGCACAGGGCTCGGGAGAAATCAGTGCTAAGCAGACACTTCAGCTAAAGTGGTTTGGCTTGCAAGGTACCACTCAGAAGAACAAGCCTCCCACAGCCTTCCCACTCTGTTACTTGGGAAAAAGTGAAGTGAGTGTCCTGGTAGGAAGGGACAAAACATCAGTGCAGGATGGATTTGTCAGATTGGGCTGAACCCTCTCCCTAAAACAGACACCAGGCTTCCTCCTGCTGCCAGGAACCTGCCTGTGAGAAGAACAGGATCTTTATTCTGAACTGTCCTCCTCATCCTACCGGGATGCGCGGCCCGAGGCGCCAGCCCAGCTGAGGAGTGTCTCCTCCTTCCTCCATGTGACACAGAAGGGACCAGGCTCCTGATCCCCGATGTCCTGACCAGAGCTAGAGCTTGAGGCTGAAGTGAGGAGCAGGTCACCAAGAGAGAAAACATCAAGAACGGTGCAAGTACTCACATAAAGAGTGCACCAAGAGGGAACAGCGTGCAGGGGAAGCATTGACTGGATCTCAAGACTTAAAGCTGTTAAATAGAGCAGGGTTAAAATCAAGGAATATAAAAAGGATGCCTGGCTTAGGCAGTGCTCTGCAGAAACCCTGATGCCTTTACCAGCTTTGGTCTCTTCCTCCCAAAGCTCAGCAGCAGAGGAAGGGCCTCAGTGTACCAGGAGAAACGGTGCCTCAGCTGCACAAATGGCTCTACCAGCTGAAGAGCAACTTGTGGTCAGAGCTGCCTGGGGAAAACTGGCAACTCCAGGAAGAGCAAGAGAGGTGGTAACAGGCAGGACAGGGAGGGGAAGGGTGGAAAATGAAGAATTACAGGGGCGGGGAAAAAATACAAAGAGAGAAAACCCCAGGGAGAGGAAAACAGATGCTTTCTGAGGCAATAACCAGCAAAAGGTTTGAAAAAGCCCAGGAGAACCTTGTTTTACCCTGTTGAGCAAGCTCACATAATCTGCTCATGTTCAAGTATCTCATCTCTCTGGCAGTGGAGAGTTCCCCCAGCCAGAGCCAGCAGAGCTGCTCAGGAACATGGGAGAGCTGCTCCATGGCCACCTCCAGGTTCAGTGACCGAGAACTGCTGCCCTTGGCCAGAGAGAGTCTGGGGAGTTGAAGGACAAAGGGGATGAAAGGACAAATATGGAAGGATGTAGATGGGGGAATGTTTTGGATACAGCAGGACCTCTCTGAGAGGGAAGGCATTGTTTGAGAGGAGTCTGTTAACAGGAAGCTCAACAGATCTGATGATGTCCCACAGAATGGAGAGAGGAGCCAATGTCTAAATGCCCACAGGAGAGAACAATTCTGAACTGTATAGAGTGCATGTAACATTAAAAAGGAGTATTTCTGGAGGTTTCTTTCAAGGTCAAAGCTTATCACAAGTTTTTGACAGGTCAGAAAACTTTCATCATGGCGATGCAGTTATCAGCAGCTTCTTGTCCCTCGGACACTGACACACCCTGACCTTTCCAAGATACGTGGGACAGGATGCTGGCATTCTCTCTCTACAAATCCTGCTGCATATCAAAGGGGGGGTGGGGTACCCAAAATACCAGACCAGGCTCTGCTATGGTGCTCTGCCTTCAGGGAGGCAGCAGAATGTCCCAGATGGCTATTGGGAATGGGAGCCTGGTTTCTGGCGTGGGCATATCTCCCTGCAAGGTGATTCATGCTCACACACAAGTGAGAGCAGCAGAGATTCTGTAGGGGTTCAAGTTTGTCCTTCAGAAAGCTCAGCAAGTGCCTGGGATATGTCCTGTCCCAAGGAACAAGTGTCCAGGTGGCAACTGGATGCTACCACATCCACAACCACAAGAGACAGGAGTTCTGGAAGTATTCAACATGACACAGGATCACCCAGGCTGTGGGGAAAAGGGAGGGTCAAGGATAAGGGTCTGACACTGAGTGTCAGCACTGATGTTACTGAACAGGTTCAAAATCTTATCTTAAATAGAAGATTCAGTCTACTGAGGCAAGAGGAGAAGGTCTCTGTGCAAAAGCTTATCAGCCTGGATCAAACATGAGCTCTGCTGGCTTTCACAGCACCATATTAACCAGAGTCCCACATCTCAGAGGGCTGAGGGGCATCCTCAGAGTCCCAGCCCATGTTCACATTTCCCACCTGTAAAGGGCTTGGATATGCTGGGTTAGTTCTTCAGATGTCACTTTTTACAGTAGGAGCTTCCCACTCCAGGTCAGAGTCCAAAACCGAATACTGAACTTCTGGAAGAAGTTTTGGCAGCTCAAACCCAGTCCTCACATTTCTCCCTTGAATAAAATGTCTGTGATACCACAACATGCATAAATGAAAAAAAAAAAAAATGGCAGGGGCTGTGTTGGGGAGAAGTAGGGGTAGAAAGGGAATGTACAGCAAAGGGCAGGGCAAGGCAGGTTTGACATTGATCCCATGGCTGAAACACTTGCTGTACGTGATGGGAAGGAAAGGGGGTAGGGCTCGGTGCTGGGGTTGGCAGCTGGTGTAGGACACCCCTCCTTGTCCTGCCTTTGTTCAGGATTCCTATTTGGAGAGTTTGCTGATGACACGAATGAGGGCTCCATTCTCATCCTTCAGCCTTTGGTTGTCTGACTTCAGCTCTATCAAAATCTGCAGAGAGACAAAGATAAGGTGGGATCAGAGGGGCTCAGGGGGACAGAGACACTGCATCCCCTCCACCCAGCACACTTCCATGGCTCTGCAGCATCTCCAGTTTTTACAAGCTGGATGCCAGGCGTGAGGGGTGAGAGGGGCCTTGAGCACAGCACTCAGCCATGAAGCCCCGAGCCAGGGAGCCCCTGGTGTGAAGCAAGGCCACAGCCCCAGCAGCAGGTCAGGACCAGGCTGGCAGGGCAGGAACCATTTCTGAGATGCTTCATCCCAAACCTGTGCCCAGAGGCTAAATACAGCTCAGCAGACAACAGTAAAGCTGGTTTTCCCAATATACTTTTTTCATTTTTCCAGGACTAGAAGGGAAACCAATGGTCTGGAATCTTTATTTAGGACTAGACCTTGCCAAATCTCTTTAGAATACCCCCACATCTCCTTGGGACCCCACAGATGTGTAATGCAGTCACAAGTGCCGAGGCCAGAGGACTGGTAGAACACACTGACACTAGAGGTACCTCCTGGGTGCTCAGCTGAGGTTGCAACGCAGAGAAAAGCTTTTGGAAACAGAGAAGATACAGCTTCAACAAGACCCTTCCAGCATTTTCCATTGGCATAAACCCTGCTGGCTTCCTGTGCTGTAGTGAGTGACTTAATGTGGACTGTTCCCAGCTGCTGGCACCAGAAGGAGACCCCCTGCTCCTGTCTGGGGTGTGTCACACAAGGAGTCAGTCCCACCATGGGTGCCACCATGGGTAACCAACCCCAGGCCTGCAGGGGCAGAGCAGGATCACACACACAGTATCTGTATCAGATATGTGAGCTCAGC
This sequence comes from Certhia americana, assembly GCA_018697195.1. Taxonomy (NCBI): domain Eukaryota; kingdom Metazoa; phylum Chordata; class Aves; order Passeriformes; family Certhiidae; genus Certhia; species Certhia americana. The sequence continues at coordinate 6,396,047 of JAGMWU010000028.1, forward strand.
CATGACTTCTGTCTGCCAAGGTGCATCTTGGTGGAATTCCCTCAAATTAAAAATCTGCATTAAATCTCCTTTCTCCTAACCTGGTGTTTCAGCTTTGACCACAATGTTCTGCCCCTCTCTACCTGCACTCCCTCCATGATCACCAGCTCTGAGTGTGAGCAGTTCCTGGGGCAGTACCAGCTCCCAGCAGAGCAATTCCCTTCTTCCATGATTGGGCCAAGCCATGGTGGGCCCCAACACATCCAACCAACACTTCATCCCTGTGGGCACTGGTGGTGGATGTTTCAGGTGGGAGTTTTTTTAGAGAGGGAGGAGGGGCTGGTGCTGCATGGTGAGATACTGTGGAAAGGGTAGATCCATGTGCTGGGCAGGTCAGAGCTGGCCTCAGTGATGCTGAGTGTGCCTCCCTGGACACAGTGCTGGGTGTGACAGGTGTATCAACATGGCTGGGCTGTCACCAGAACAGCACTGGCTCCTTGTGCCATTTCTCATGGCCAAAGAAGAGGCATTGCCATCACCATCACTAAAGTGATCAGGAGCTCAGAGACACAGCAGATCCTTTGATGTGTTTGCACTCCTCTGTTTCCTCCGGAGCTTCACCTGCTACTCACACTGGTGCCTCCCAGTGCCTTGCAAGAGCCCTACCATGCACTGGGCAGTCCTGTCAGGCCTCTGTCACTGCCTGGGATGGCTCTGCACTGCCCATTGCTGTGATAATGGGCGTGGGAAATCCTGACACTTGTTTTGGCAGAGAGAATCTGTTACAGGTCCCCAGAAACAATGTCAGAGAGAACCACCTCAGTCCCAGGGCTCAGCTGGAGCCTGATGAGGCTGTACCTCACAGCAGGTATTCGTGTGACCTGTGTCACTTATTTGAAATGAAGGAGTATAAGTACATGTGAAATAAGTGCCTCTGGACACGTTTCCAGGTCATAACCCAGCTCCACCAGTGCCCAGCAAGGCTTCCTGAAAGCTACACATGAGCCTTACACAATACAAGCCCAGGGCATTCCTCCCCTTGAAGCAGAGTAACCTCAAGTCAGATGAAATGAACCCCTTGGGAAAGGCTGGAAGGGCTGGATGTTACCAGCAGCTTTATAGATGTCTCACAGGAATGGTGAGCAGGATGTGGCCCAGCCCTAGGGGATGGGACCATGATGCAGTGTCACCTGAGTTTGGGCTGGAGCCTGCTCTGAGCAGCAGGGCTGTTACTTGGGACACTGGAGAACACAGCTCCTCAGAAATAATGTGGATTCAGGAAAATGAGATTCACTGGAAAGCATTGCTGCCAGAGCATGGTACATCTAGCAGAACTTAAACCAGTGACATCACTGTACAGCTGTGATGTCCACAGATACCACTGAGGCAGAGTTTACACATACCAGCAACATCCTGTATTAGACCTACTAAATGAGTTGAAAATAAATCAGCAGAGCTTGCAGATCATGGCTCTCCCCCAGCCAGAGCAGAGGGGGGATGGAAGGGCAGTGATAACATAGGCATGTCCTGGGAGGAGAAGAGGTGACTTGCAGGTTGTGAAACATCAGTTCTTAAAGTCTGGAAATCATTTTGCCCAATATTCCCTCAGATCTCAAAGCATGTGGGGAAGGAGAATGATTTAAACTCATGGTTTATGAGAAGGAATGAGGCAGGGTCAGGCTGGAGGACAGTTCCACAGATTAAAACCAGAAAGCCTGCGAGATCATTTCACCTGACCATCTGCACAGTCCAGGGCACACAACATGACACCCGACTCTCCCGGCCCTCGTGACACACATGTAGGCTTGAGCTGAGACTCATGGAAAGGGGTAGTCACAATTCCCCTGATTAGTTTGTTTTTATGGTTAATCAGCCTTGATATAATTTATGTGCTAAGAATAGATCTTTTTTCTGTGGTGCCACTTCCAGCCCACAAGAGCACACGACTTTTTGTGTCTCAAGGGATATGAATATCCCTACTAACCTGCAAAGGACAGGTAGGGCCCCAAGAAAGGAGCATTTACAGCTTTATTTTAGCATTGAACCAATGAAGTAGCAGGAAAAGACTTAATTTAACTGTGTGATGTGTAAGGGTAAAGCTGAGGGAAGACTCATCCTTGGGTTTCAAACATTAATTGTACTGCACTGGATTTAAAAGAAGATGAAAACACAGAGCACTCCTGATCTGGCTCCTGCTGCATCCCCACCCTGTGCCAGCCCACAGGAGACAGGGAGGGGTGCTGAGCCTGTGGACTCATACTCAAAAATTTCAGTTTAAAATAAGGAAAGGAGCTTTTCCTTTTTGTTCAAGTGACCAAGAAAACCTGCTGAGGACAGCTCAGTTTGTGTTTTTTTTTTTTTTTAAAAATACCCTTTCTGTCTGAAATGTTCACTTTCTACAACACCCCTGAAAATTTCCTGACTTTGGATAATCTGATTTGCTGAGTGCCAGCTTCTCCCTGAACTAAGTCCAATTAAAAAAAGAATTCTATTCTATTCTAAGCAGACATCTAGCATAAGCACCTATTTTCAAGTGTCCAAGGCCAGGTTGCACGGGGCTTGGAGCAACCTAGTCTCCTGGAAGGTGTCCTTGGCTCATGGTAGGGGGTAGAACGAGATGAACTTTATGTCCCTTTCAACACAAACCATTCTGTGGGTCTGTTTCAAGGCAAAGTACCAGGCAAGGAGCTGCTGGCACTGCCAAGCCACCCCAAAGCCATTCCCCAATGCTAAGCTGGCAAGGGCAGCAGCATCTGCCAAGCAGAGCAAGAGCCAGCAGGGTGAACAGAGCTCCAGCAAAGCCCTGCTGTGTCAGCAGCACCATGCTCTTGGAATTGAGAGATCCTCTGCCACAAGCTTTTGAGCCACAAGCTTCACCAAACACCCTGGAGAGCAAGGAGGTGAGCGGGAAGCGCCTGGCCAGGGAGTGGAGACCTGCCTGGAAGAGTGGAAGAGGGAGGCAAGATGAGCCGGAGGGAAAGCAGCTACAGCTCCTCTGATTCCGAGGGCTTGGTGGGCAGAGAAAGTCTGGCTACGACCCGGGTCAGAGCCCTGTTCTCAGCCAGCAGTTGCTCATTCATCTGCCTCAGAGTGTGAATCTGTTTGAGCTGGTGGAGATTCTGCAGAGAGTGAGAGGAGTGGACAGAGAAACACAGAGAGAACATCATGGAAATGAATGGGCACAGAAATGGGAGTTTAGTCCATAGGCAGTGAAAGAACAAAAGAGCATAAAAGAAATTAGCAGCTGAGTGCTGGATGGGGAAAGCCTGACAACACACCAATATATCCTTGATACACAAAATATCCTTGATATCTCCAGGGACCCCCAAAGTCATAAAAAAGGTCAAATACAGGGATTTCCCACCACAAAGCCGGATTATATTCTAGTTTACCCAGACAGCCCTGGGACTTGGGAACTGCTGTGAGACCCATGACCAGTGATTTAACACCTACACAGGCTCTGAAAGCACTGCTGGGAACTGAGAATTTCTTTAAAACTCCTTTTCTTCATGTATGTCTAAAAGCCAAAGCAGCTGTGTGGAGCAAAGAGCAATCAGAGCTTCCTGGAAGATCCCAAAGGCACAAACTGAAGCACCTGAAAATGTCCATGGCAGATCATCGAGACAGGTACCGTGTCTGCTTGTGTCCCTCACCCTTGAGTGATGCTCCTGGGTCTGCCCAGGCTCAGTCCTGCCAAAACCTCTGGGGTTTGGGAGGGTTTCTCATCCCTGCCCAGATTCAACTCTTCTCTGTCACGGGGCTCAATTTATCTCTGACATTCAGAGAAGACAAATCTAAACCTTAAACTGCGCATTTTAGGAAGAGGAGTCTGAATGAGAGCATCTCCTAGAGTGGGGATGTGCCAGGAGGGCATTCCTGGTGACAAAGGCAATGAGGGGCACAGGACATGGTAAAGATCAAGCCCCATACTGAGGCTTGCACAGGAACAAACTGGACATGGGTACAAACTGTGTGTGGGTACAAACTGAGGCTTGCACAAGTACAAACTGGGAACAGGTACAAACTGGACATGGGTACAAACTAGGGCTTGCACAGGTACAGCAGCAATGGGAGACAGGAACAGAAGAGCCATGAGGAAGCAGAACAGGGAAATGGTACAAGCCATGCAGACATCCCAGTGCCACAAGGATGACACTGTTCACAGTAATGCTAAAGTGAATTCACGTGCTGGACATTTACACCACTGCAGGTGCCAGGAGATACCCAGAGCTCAGAGCTGCTTCCTGAGTGGCATCCCTGCCCTCCTTCCTCCTGAGATGTTGGGCAGCTGGGCCACAAGAACAAGAACCCCTCCTGAGCAACAACCCATCCTTCATGATGGAGGGAGCCCCAATACTGGGTAGGGGCAGGCAGGAAACATCCACAAGAAGAGTTTTAAGTTCTACTGACAAAATCCCAGTCCCAAACCAAAGCAGTCCCACAAAACACCATATTCCTCCCCATGTCCTCTTACTTGTGAGCTCCTAGTGGTAGAAGACAGAGGGAAGGGTCTGTAGGGAAAGGGGTTCCTTTCTAACATTTCATTAGCAGAAAGCACTCAAAGGGACGTGCTGTCTGTCCTGAACAAGAAGCACCATGAAAGAATCTACTGTGACACAAAGACAATGATTGTCCACCCAACAACCTACACTACTCAGGTTGCCCAGAGAAGCTGTGGCTGTCCCATCCCTGAAAGTGTCCAAGGCCAGGACACTTGGACAGGGCTTGGAACAACCTGGGATTAGCAGAAGGTATATCTGCCCATGGCAGGGGATGGAATGAGAAGGGCACCTTCCAACCCAAATTAAGTCTGGGATTCTGTGACGACCCAGAGCTGACTGTGGCTGGCAAGGAAACTGCTGTGTCCTAGGGCATTTTGTCCAAGGGCTTATTCCTGTACAAAACTGAAGTACTTTGTATACCCCCCAACCATCAGTTCCATTCTTAGCTGTCCAAAAGCACTACATTTACTCTTGATGACTGAATGAAGACACTTCTTTGAAAAGCTTTGCCAAACCAAGGGAAGCAAGACAGGATGGCAGGGAGCCAGCAAACAATGGGGTTTGAGCCCCTGAGATCATCAAATTGACAGAGCAGCTCCCTGGACACACAAACACACAATTCTGACACTGGATAAATCAACAGATCCCAAGACAAAGCTACAGCCAACAAACTGCAGGAAACCTGCAGTGACACCTAAGCAGGAAGATCCCTGCTCACCATACCCCATCCATCCATCCATCCATCCATCCATCCATCCATCCATCCATCCA